>JAKWBJ010000336.1:0-150905 GCA_023159175.1 Wohlfahrtia magnifica | reverse complement strand
AAGTAAAATATGTATTAATTATATGAAAACCGGTACAACATTAATCATTGACTCTGACTTTCGTGTAAATCAAAATTTAATGCGATTGGAAGTAATTGGCGGAATTATAGAGAGCTGAAGTAGCAGGTTCATTCACTTGAACTTTGTGATAATTTGTGTAGGGCTCGTGTTCAACAACTTCACGTACAGTCTGGAATGGATGATTGACAACAATACGACGTTTGTGGAAACTTTCACTTGGAGTTGCTTCTTTAGGGGCAGGTGTTGCAGCTATGACTCGGGATCCTTGTTGGCTTACATTACCGACAGAACTTTTGATATTAACGTCAATGTTGTGGGGTTGATTTACCGGAGTTTCTATAGATGATGAGGTATCGTTTGTAGAAGATGATGAAATGACACCTGAACCTTCAACAATACGCATAAATTTTTGTTGTTGTTGATATTTATGATAATTGGACTCGTCTATGTAATTTTCACTTTTAACTGAAGGCGATGTCTTACCACAATCGGATTCCGTTTTAAGGTTCGACAATAGCTCAGTATCACTTTCATTTTCATCATTATTTTTATTATTATTGCCCTTATAGTTATCGTTACCGTTATCGATATTGGTGTTCTTTTGTTCACTAGAACCATGTTGATATTCATGAGGTTCTCCATTATTGGTAACAGAAATTTCCAATTTTGAATTATGCATTTGATCACTATTGTCATCTATCATCATAGGTCTTATTGTTGAGCTAACAAAGATAGCTTTATCGGCCTCATGTGAAGATTGATTTGGAATTTTGATTTGTATGTGTGCTTGTGAAGCTTGTTTATTCACTACATTTTCTTCATTAGTTTTATTAATGCTCATTGCAGACTTTTCTTCAATAATTAACTTTTCGGATTTTCTTTGAACTGCCACATTTTTCTGGCGCTGATGTTGAAGTTCGTGCAGAGGAGGTACACTATCAGGGTGACGTCTCATCTGGGCATATGGAGCACTATATTTTACTTGATTTTCAGCTATATTTGAATGCAGAATACATGGAGATTCGTGAAATTGTACAACTTGTGAAGATACTCTAGCCTTAGGTTGATAGTCTGATCTCTGAGAATATGGCATTTCGGAATTTGTCTTAGTCGAAGCATAAACGACAACCGGTCCACGATGATTATACATATATGGACTAATTTCTCGAAATTGAGCAGGTTCCTCAATGAATTTCATTTTTGGCACTTCCTGATTACGGCTCAGATATATATTATGTTGACTTGGAGAGAGAACAATTTTATGCTCATGTTTGATAATGGGTTGAGGTTGCTGCTGCTTTTCTGATACCTTTGAAGAAATATCTTGCAAACGAGCTGGTTTCGATTCTGTTCGGTAATTGTCATTACCAGAATTATTAATATATTCAGTATCTAAAGTTAATTCTTCCCTATTGTCAGATCGTTGTGGGGTAACGTTAGCCTGACTGTTAACGCGCTCATTATCGTTATAGGTAAATGAACTCCTTTGATTATAAACAGTTCTAGAAGGTGCTTTGTCAGCCTCGTCAGGAGAATAAGAGAACTGATCTATTGATACTTGACGTTGATTTCCCTGACTGTCGGTTAATACTACTATTTCCCTGTGTTGAGGTTTAGGCGTATTTGAATTAAAAGCATTGTATTGCTTATCTGGATTGGAGTCGACAATAAAATCTTTTGAATTTTGATCGTAGGAATGTGATCGATGGTCATCTACGTTTTTATTATTGTAGACCTGCTGAGGAATATATTGATTATTTGCACGATTGGAAGATGAAGATAACCCTGCGTTGCTGTAAATAACATTGCTAAATGTAGGATTTTGTTTGTTAGACATGTACGCAGCTGCAACAGCTGGATGTGGATGACCTAGTGGTAAAGTAGTTTCTTCCTTTAATATTTTAGCTGAAGGTCTTTCTAATTCAACAACAACAGTGCCAGCGGGCTTAATGACAATACGTTCTTCAATGTCATAGAACTCCTTTTGTATTGCAGGATGTCGAACTTCATATTTCTTCGCTTTAATTGCAGGTTGGGCTATTTGTATTGTTTTTGTTACAACAGGTCTTTGTCCAACGGGATTGTAGTCATCGGTTACTTGTTGTCTATGGTAGACATTTCCATAGTATTCACCGTATCCACTATGTGGTTCCTCTGCAGATGGTGGAAACTGACTATAGAAATGAGAATCGGAATGTTGTCTTTCATTGTATTTGAAAGTAGGATCATTGTAATTTGGCTTATTGTAAGTGACACCATCTTGGCCAACCGGGTTAGGTTTTTGGTCGATATTAACTTTAAAACTATTTCCACTGGTTGAACTTACATTTGCTACTGATGCAGGCGATGACGATGAGGATGAAGTTGAATGTAACGATGCTGTCGATGGTAATGGCAATGGAGAGCTCTCTTGTATTTGTACAATTTTGTGATCGGAAGTTGTTTGTACGTTGTCCATTTTTGAAGGTAAGGCAATCTGTCGCTCAAATTTTGCTACGTTCGAAGAACGGTGATTGATGGAAACAACTCGTTGTGGACCTTCATTAACGGTCGAAGTTTGTAAAATATGTTTAGCACCAGGTTTTGCTGTCTCATAAATCTAAAAAAAAAAATAATTGAATTATTGGTTAACATATGAAATAAATAGCATTTAAAAATTACTAACAGTTTCCACAGTAGGTCCACCATGATAATTTTGTATATAGTGTTCAAATTCCGTATTCTGTTTATCTTGAGGACTCAAGTTTTTTAATTGTTCAGGGTTTTGTTGATCTGTGTAGTTAGCAATGTATAGCCTTTTTCCATAGGTTTGTGGCTGGGAAGAACTGACATATCTAGCTCTTTTTTCACTTGGCACATGTTCGGAACGATGATCCGTTGAGGACTCATAGCTATTTTTCATCTCGGACACAGAGACATCTTGTTTCAAGTTAGAATCTTTTTTTTTGTCATCAAGTTGAATTCTAGCAAAACGATCATTTAGTTCATCAGTATTAAACTGTCCACCTGATGATTTAAGTTGCACCTGCTGATTATGCGATTCAACGCATTTGGGAGCTAAACTCGAATGTTGTTGTGTAAATGAAATATTCACATTCGTGGCAGCAAATGTTGTGCTAGTAATTAAAAGGAATACGAGCAATAAGGACTTCATATTGACTGAATATTTTGTCATTTCAGTTTTTTAATTATATAATTGCTGTTGTCGGTGACGTTACTGATCTTTCAGTTTTTTAAAAAACGAACTAAAGCAGATTAATGATCATCAATTGCAATAAATGTTTTGCTTTTATACAAAATTATTTACAAATAGTCTACACACACTTCTTTAGATGTTTCTGTGGCTTAGAACGTATTTATGCTATAAACACATACAAGGCTGCCGACCTTTGACTACTAACTATCAAAAATAGAATACAACACGGCTTCCGACTACACAACTACCGTTGTAGCCCTTAGCCAATTTAAGCTAATTTCTATTTTTGTTGGGTCAATACAAAAGATACTTGAAATTTGTGTTTTTAAAACGCAACACATGAAATATATACAGTAAAAACGCGAAAAAATGTATATGGCACCACTGAAAATGAATAATCATATATCCATTCCTCCATGTTATGTTTTGTTTAGGTTATCTTCAGTGTATTAAGTCAGGTGTTTATTTGTAATTGTAGTCATTAATATATATATATATATATATATATATATATATATATATATATATATATATATATAGATATGTATATATACATATACATATGTATACATATATATATACATATACAAATGTATACATATGTATGTACATATACATATGTATGCTTGTCGCCAACAAAAATGCATATACATATGTATATGTAAGTATATGTACGTATGTTACTATATGGAGCTCAAAACATTGTATCTAGAACTTAATATCTGTTAACTTCTTTCTTTAGTTTTTAAGAAATTTGGCGATTTCGAATTAAATAGAATTTATCTATTCTAGGAAAAGGATGTTAATTACTACAACAAAATAAATTTGCTTTTAAGTATTGAAAATGTATCAAATTTTGAATTGAATAGTTTTAAGGTAAATATAAGTTGTCCTAAGTTTGTCATTTTATAACTCAAGAACCGCTCAACTGATTTACAAACCAATGCATGCGTTGGAAAGGAATATATAAAAGTATCTACGAATATGCGCTATATACACACTTTTGTGATATTTTGTTATCCATATATAAAATGTGTGAAGTCGTTTACATTTTTCTTCTTATTTCAAGGTATACAACATAAGGGCTCTGCTTGCAAGCGTCATTTGACTTACTTAATTTCTGTGTGTTTATTGGTTGTCATTTACACTATGTATTTCCTCTTGTACTCGATAACAGCCTTAAGAAAATAATATCACTTCCCATGAATTTCTACTTCATTCTTTTTTATAGCATAATTATTTCCTTGTACACTTTTTTGACACAAAGTACCCTTTGTTTTTGTCAAATCTTAATTACAGTTTTAAAAATTTATAAATGGTTTAAATTCATTTGACTTGTAAAGACTGAAATATGTAAAAACAAAATTCTAGAGAATAAGGTTGTACACTTTTTTACGCTGACTGCACGTTATATGTATGGGCAAATATTTTATGAAAAGTTTGAGTCGTAACTCTACCCAAAATTGCTCTCTGTAGCAAATAAATTCATTGTGGGAAATTATAGGCAGATTGCATCAGGGGAAAGCGTGTCGCATCCACCCATTTTTTAATGTTGATTTTCAAAAGTAAATAACTAGTACCAAAGAGTATACAATACATAGTGTTAATCTCATATATGTAAAATTGTTCTATGATGGTTGTAACATTGGAACCTCTTTTCGATGTTTGCTCTCTTAATTTTTATTCTCGTGTAACATTGCATTGTTTGCTTTCTTTACAACCACGCTTCCAAAAGAAAAGAAAAAAAGACCTCTTTAATGCTTGCTAGTTTTTTACACACATACTTTATCATGTGTTTCTTCTTAGCTATCCACTGCATTGCACTCAACTCAATGTTACTTTGTGTGTTGTCAACAGTGTTGCCACAACTTAGAATTTTTATAACCATATTTTAATAAAAAGTAACCAAAAATAATCAAAATTTTAAGTCCCAGTTTTAATACAAAAACCAATAAAATATAATTTTATGTACAGAATTTATAGCAGTATTGGCTGAATATAGACCAACAAAAAACTTGGTATAAGTCGTATTTGTTCTGAACTATGTGTTAATAAGCTTCGCATAATAGAATATATAACTGTTTTTTTATGTTTAGGCTCAATAGCCCTTAATAACAGATACACATATTAATAATTTGCAAAATACCCGAACCAAATAGTAGCGTCGATGTGAATTATTTAACAAAATTTTATAATAAAAGGACCAGCACTTAATTGATCTATCCTCATCAGAAGTTTTTAAATAAAAACTGTAACCAACAGGTATTATATAAGGTATATTTACGTTATTATAAACCGATTATAAACTGATACTATTATTTATTTATTATCATAGATGCAAAGTAAAAATAACTTTAATTCAAAAAGAATTTTTATGTCTATAAATCTCTAATAGGAAAAGGTTTGCACATTTAGTTTTGTACGCGGCTTTCTATTCTCTATACTAATAATGGCACAAGTTGGCCTTTTTATAAATAGTCTTGTACAAAAATTTTTTATAAAAAAAGATAAAAATAAATTGCAAAAATAATAAACGACTAACGAGTCAAAACAAAAAATAAATAACTATTCCAGAAATTTTCTATTACTAGGAGACACTAAACGGAATAGTATAAACAAAAAAAATTTTGTTTGGACTGCTCACCGAAGCTTATCCTGATCATTTGATCTGATCGTTGATCTTAACGTGCGGAAGATATATGCGTTTCACAAGTGATGATTCCTACCCGGAAAAGTAAAACCGCCAGGTCAGCAAAAAATATGCGGAGATGATGATATTACTCTATTAAGCTTCTTTTCAAAATTAAAAAGCCACTCAAACATAGTTAATGCTGAGAGATGTTGAAACAGGAAATATTCGAAACGTTGCTGAAAAGTCATAACATATTTTTTGTAGTTTCAATCATTAGTTTCAAGCTTTGACCAAAAATTTGATGGCGTTATATTCTACTATGATAAAGGTCACCTAGACCAGTTAAAACTTTTAGAAAATAGTCTTAGCCGCCTTATAATCCAGTCCTTGCCTGTCCGACTACAATTTGATTCGTTCTAGGCATCAAATTAGCAGTCTTTTGGGAAAGGTCATAGCATAGTCACAACAAAAGTTCAAAATTTGCCAAAAAGCCCGTTTTATTAAGTTATATGCTCAATAAGAACCTGAGTAATAAAAGTTAAATTAATTCATTATCTTATTTTTTACTTCGAGAAAAAGTAACCAAAATGGCAAAAAAGTCCACATCTACACATCGAAGAAACAAAATAACCAATTTTGGTTAGAAATTATCAAAACGGCAACACTGGTTGTCAAGAATAATTGCGTATTTGTGTTTTGTTTTTGATTCACTCAATCATTATGAGTATTTTCATTTGAGTGTAAGATTCACATCAAATTAAGTGAGTAAACAATTTGTTTATATAAAAATAATACAAAATCAATTGTTTGAATCGAGTGCTTGAGTGATTTGAATAATATTGTCTAGCTTTCTTAAAAACTAATTTAACCCTCCGTTACACACACTTTCACCTTTTCGCATTAGTACCACATTGGGTCTGGCCAGACCCCATATAAATGTTAATGTATTTGCATTAGTTAACATTATTTTTTTATGTAAATAGTTTTAAAAACGGTATAAATTGTATCAAATTATAATTAAAAATACCGGTGGTTTATTAATTTTATTTCTAATTTTATTTTCCAAGTTTTTAATTCATAAAGAAGTGGAATCAGTAGTACATTAAATAAAAATTTGTCATATTATTAATCAAAGCAACTGAAACATATATATTCCACTTTGGAGTGTTGCTGACATACAGCATTTGAACATTTTGAACAAAAGAATCGAGTCTTTCTGCGAATTTTTTCACTTCCCGTTGCGCATTCTACACAAGATTTCTTTACGTCTAGAGTATCAGCACCGCTTTTGGCTGTTATTATTTTGTTTATTTGAAATGAAAAAAGAAATTTACAGAGTGAATGTTAAATAGAACCCAATTGGAATAAATTCGTTTATTTTATTCAACTTACTTTATGGGTTTTCCAAGAACAGATTCTATAGCCGAACGAGTAATAAATTGCCCAATAACATAAGTGTTATTCAATTGGTTTTCGATATTTGGAAAAACTAAAGAATTAGATAACGTATTCAAAAAATTGAGTCTTGCATCATTTCTTTTATTGTCATCGACTTCCTTACAAATACAATATGCTGCCAGTGCCATAATGTCTAACATATTGCAGAAAAATGCAAAAGTCCACCTCTTCATTGTTTTCTTTGTTGTAAAATGTGAAACCATTTGGTCCATGCAATCGACACCAGCTTTATTTTTATTATAAAATAAAATTGCTTCTGGCTTATTGGCTTCATCTTCACATTTATCTGTGTTATGTACAGTGGACAGAAGATTGACGCATTTATTCTTTTTTGGAACATAACTGCAAAGTGAAACCAAATTGTCGTGAAAGCAAAAACAGATGAATGAACAAGTCGTGAAGAACTTTTTTCATTTCTATAGGAATGCATTTCTTGTTAGACCGAATGGTCCCAACAAATGCTAGACCAAGATTAGCCAGACGTTTTGCTCCTTCTAAAGATGTAAAAAAATTGTCAGCGACGATTGTGCTACCACTTTTAGCGTAAGGCTTTGCAAGCTGCAACATAACGTTTTCGCCTTGATTTATTTCACGTTCTTCACCTGTATTTCGGCCAGTGCATAATCTTCCTTGTAATGGATACAGGCCCACCAAATTTTTATACCATATTTTGCAGGTTTTGTTGGTATATATTGTGTAAATTTAGTTTTTCCTCGATATGAAAACAATTACTTGTCAATAGTTATACTTTCATGCGGGCTATAATTATTCGCAAGATTTTCGTTGAGAAAATTCCATATATCACGAATAGGTGCAGCTTTGTCTTTGAGTAATCGAAATGAGCCTGTTCTTCCGTCGTCAAACCGAAAGTATCTGCTCAAGGATATAAATCGATGAAGAGACATATGAGTAAATTATCAGTACGACACAAAATCCGTTGATTTCGCATGTTGTTATGTGAAACTCCCATTGCTAGAAGAATGACAATGAAAGCGTATAATTCATCTTCTGTAGATTCTTCCAAACTTTTGGTTTCTTATTTACGTTTTCGGCATTCCATTTGTTGACTGCGTCTCTTCCATACCGATTTGTCTGAAATATAATTATGTCTGTAATATTTGGTGTAAATTTTTTTTGAAAACTTCAAGTGGGGTAGAGATTTGCTCTTTAGGCCCAGCTCGAAAACGCATCACACTAAGTTGACGAGTACGTACACCATTGTTCGGCTGATTTTTTTTCCATATAGTACCATCTTTTCGAATAAAACAATTATTATTTTCTTTACCTATTTCAGAACCACAGTCTTCTTCCTCTTCATCACTGTCGTATTCTACATTTGGTTCGATGAGCAAATCATTTTCAACGTCCGATGCGTCATCTTCGTTTGGCAAATAATCTTCATCATTTTTATCCAATGGATCATCTTCTTCATGCTGTCCGGCTTCCTCATTAGCTCTTTCACGCTCCAAGTCATTTGCCAAAGCCTCGGCAATTCTGGTATAAAATCCGTACCTAAGTTACTAGAATGTCGCGTATTGAAAATAAATTCTAATTCATCATTCATTTTCCCAAAATTTCCATTTTTACCACTTGTAGAAAAAATAAATTCTCATAAACACTTTGAAAGTTCGCGTCAAACTAAAATAAAACAAAGACTGTTTCGGAAAAAAAAATATAACGGTTAAAAGTGGTGGCTACTTAGCGTTTATCTGGGCGTAAATATAGGGTCTGCCAACAAAAATTTTTTTTGAAAACAGGGCGCAAAACATCGAGTGTAGCTTCGGCTGTGTGGTACGTAGCGCCGTCCTGTTGAAACCAAATGTTGCTAATATCTTCCTCTTCAATTTTTGTGAACAAAAATTCGTTCAACATGGCCCGATAACGATCGCCATTGACCTTAACGGCCACTCCTTGCTCATTTTCGAATTATGCCTCTGGACTAAAATCCGCACCAAACAGTGACTCGTCTTGGGTGTATCGACTTTTCAATGCATGCGTGCGGGTTTTCTGTGCCCCAAATGCGACAATTTTGCTTGCTTACATACCCGCCAAGATCAAAATTAGCTTCATCTGAAAACATGATTTTTTTTTTTGGCAAAATCGGCATCTTCTGTAAGTCGATCGCAGGCCCACTTAGCGAAGCGAAAGAAGCGTATACACAACCATATTCGTTCAGCGGAAGGATAAAACTAATTATCTGCCAAATCAGACATGTTACCATTCACGAAATAAGCACTAGTTTAAAAAAAAACGTTAGATGCGGACCCGTTATAAATTTTTGTTACTGAACACCTATTTTAGTCAATTATTTTGCAATTTTAATGGCTTTCTACGCATTTTATAAAAAAAGTAAAAAGAAAATTCAAGTAACGAAGGTTTAAATACGAATGTACTGCAATTTTTCACACAAAATATATATGGGTCTGGGCAGACCCACTGTGGTTCTAACTCCTTTTTTTGTTTACTTTTTTCGTCTCATTTTTTCACCACCAGAAAGCCAAGAAAATTTCAGAAGGGTAATAATGAAAACACGTTTAAAATGCAAAATAAATTGGAAAAGGTCTGGCCAGACCCATGACTGTAATGGAGGGTTAAATTATTTGAAATTTTTAAACATAAAATACTCAAATATTTCATATGAAGAACATACTACTAAAATCCAGTAGCGAAATCTTTAATATAATTATTCAATATCAACCAAAAATCTCCTTCTGTACCTGTCCCAAATATTGCATCGAAATTCGTTAAAAGTTTATCCAGTTTCGTTCGTAATTATTTGCCTTAGTTTTGTTTTTGGCCGGTCATTTTTTCTCCTCCCTGTGGTTTTGTGGGCTTCTTAAGTGTATGACAATTATATTTCCTTATTTGAATATATGTATATGATGTGTGGGAAGATAACTTCGAAATTAACAGGCTGTTTCCATGACATAGCACACAATTTTTGTTAGTGTTTGAAATGCAAATTTGTTTGTCGCACCTCTTCTAGAAACACAAAACTGTAACTGTACAGTTATAAATAAACAAGTCACTCAACTTACTTGTCGCACGTCTTCTGGAAACACACAGTAAATATTATTTAATTAATTAAATTAAAGACCAAAGCATATTTCTTTAACATGTGTAAATTTTGCTTTAGCAGAACATTGTAAACAGCTGAATAGTAACTAGTCGTGTATACAAAACATACATAGTTCTTGGGCCTATTGGAGAACATACATTCCAGCATTATAAACAGAAGCTACCCCTGTATGATTGTTTCACTGTATACCATAGAGTTCGATAATGGTATATCTAAAATAATTAGTTAGGTGGTCATTTCTTGAATACATAAAACTGCGAGTAGTGGTCTACTTAAAATTCCAATAAATTGACTCTTAGCTGTAATATTTTATTAAGTCCATAAATAACTTAATTGTATACACGTTCTTATGATTTTTTGTTTTTAATCATTATGGTTAAAATAAACTTAAATATATAATATTGTTACGAAATTATAAACGAGGTTAACATTCCCCTTTATCTCGAGCCTATCAGTTTTTGTGCCACCTATTTGTTTTTATAAGAAAAATGTAAAGACGTTTGAAATAGATGATGATTGTTGGCAATAAAAAAATTTTTTTTTAAGAAAATATACGTTTTATTTCAGACGAAAAGCCACTAATTTAGACATCTCCGATGTCTAATAACAAAAAAATCATCTAGTGCATTTTTGTGAGTTGGATCTATGTATTTGTCCATTTAATTTCAACAAAATCGATTCTGTCCTTTACGCGTGATTGGCTAATAAGCGAACTGAATAAACAAAACTACTTCTTAGTTTTATTCGCATACTTTTAGGTTTGCCAATTTAATAAATTTTTAATGTTAAGTGACAACTCATTCACCTGTTTTCCCCTAGATTCAATTTTAAAAACAGCATAGCCTACTTATTTCGTTAGCTGAATCTTTTTCTGTCTTAAACATTTCAGCAAAATTGGTTCGGTCATTTACGAACGAACAAATTTATAATATATGTATATGGATTTGAAAAATGTATAAAATGTATAAAAAAGTAAACGTGTTTAGGCGTAAATAAAAGTGTTCTATAAACGAATATTAAGTGCAAGATAAGTCAGTGTGCTGTATTAAGATAAACTCTATTAAGATGAAGTGAGGAAATAAAATTGTAATTATTTTGATGCAATTAAAAAGAACCCAAACGTTTTAAAAAGGTTAAAACGTTTTAAAAAGGTTAAAACGTTACAATATCTTTAAAAAATATAGTGAAAAACACTCGATTCACTCACGGTATTGCACTCGATTTGAAGCACATAACACTCTCATTACTCATACTATTATATTCTTCTACGCGAATGTTTTGTACTTATTGAGAATTTTTTGTTATATACTCTCTTGTTTTAATATATTACTCTGTTCATTCATAAAATAAAGAGTGAATCATAAACAGTACTCAAAATAAAAGCGAGTGTACTAATGCTTGAAGAGCTCAATCATGCACTGCTTTAGTAAATACATATGTACATATAATTATTTTTTCAGTTATGTTAAAAAATTCTACATAAATTAATTATTTTTATTTTCAATTTTATAACACAAATACTAAAGTTAAATTAATTAGAATATTACAAAAAATGCTTAAGTTAAAATTTCATTAATTTTTTTACAAAAATGTAAATTTAAGATTTTGCACTTGCACACTTAAAACATTTTAATTAAGTTGAATAAATAAACTAATTGATAAAATTAAAATTATTAATAAAAATGAATTATAGAGTTTTTAAATTCAAGTAATTCTTACTTTCCTTTGTTCAGAACTGTATTTTTACACAGCCCAATGCAATGCTTTTTAAAAAGTACTGTAAAAAGAAAGTCTAATATCTCCAGCCTGTGGCGAAGACAATTATCATCAAACCATTCTGGAGTCGACCGTTTACACGACTCAATAATAAAAGATTTTATATCAACTTTTTATGGCACATCCTTTAAAATTTGTGGAATATAATATGCTTTATACAGACATCCATTAATATATTTGATGGAGAAACTAAATTTCCAAAATCCTTTAATCTCTGGTGATTTTTAAATAATATGCAAGAAATTATTTTATTGATGCCAATTCGACGTTTAGAAGAGAAGAGTTATCAAAAATCTCTTTCAAAATCTGAATAAATATGCTTATCGAACTCAAAGTGCATGTTTCGCGTGATTCAATTTTGGACACATTTTAGTTTTTGCATTTATCTCCATCTCGTACAGTTCTTTAATAGCATTTCCATCTGGTATTTTAAGTCGCACTTCATCCATCCATTTCGCAAAGACTTCGATGTTGAATGTCATACATACAAAACATTTCTTGTCCACTGGTTTAAAAAAGACCTTTCCACAGAAGACTTAAAATTAAAGAAGCATTTTCAGTTTGTTGAGCTCTGATCACACACGAGGGCATCCATTTTTATATAAGGGTTTCTAAAGTTCCATTGAAAAATGCATACCTGGTTCAAAAAGTTACATTTTTCAAATAAAATTTTCCAAAAACTAATTTGCAAAATACATGAAGCGCTATTTTTATTGGCTTTTTCATTACAAGAAAAAATAAAATAAAAAACCTGCTTAAAATGTATTTACATTTTCCTAATGATTTTTTTAAAAACCTTTTAAAAAAATATGTGAAATTTACTTAAGCTCATCCTAAACTCATTTCTTTTATTTTTAAGATTCTTTAAAGGAAGGAAGTGATGTCCAGTTTATTATGACAAAAGCTCTTACTCAGGACAAATACTTTTAAGTATTTCTATAAAAAAGAGGTAATAATACACTCCGTTACAAAATATAAGTTCACTTATTTTTTTTTTTTAATTATTTATTTATATTTATTACAACACCTATATAAATATACATACATATTTTGAATTCGTGTTGTGAGAAAAAAATTAAACATTAAAATATACTGTTGCAAAACATAAGTTCACTTTTAGGACGCTAAGTTACAAAAAGAAAAATTATGCTTTTTTAAACTTTTTAGTAATGGGTTGAAGCTCTCTTGTTTTTAATGACCTCAAATATTCATTTTGGAATACTTTTGTAAAGATTTTGTACATAATCAAGGCGAATCTTTCTCCGTTCTTCTAAAATTTTGTTTTTGAGATCCTGGGCCTTCTCAAATTGGCCTCCTTGGTAGAAAACCTTTCTGGAAAGGTACCTCCACACATTGTCTATAATGTTGAGTTCGGGCGACTTTGCAGGCCATTAGAATACATTAATGTTATTGTCTGAAAACCACTTCCTCACAATGGAAGCTGTATGAATGGACGCGTTGCCTTAATGAAAAACGATATCCTGACCCATAAAGTTCAACCATATAAATTTTTGCAAGGCAAAGGCTGAATTTTTTACAAATTTACACAAAATTACAAAAACAACTTATTATTTAAAAATAACAATAAATTTGTTTATATTACACAAAAAAATATAAAAAAAAGCAAAGAGAACTTATATTTTGCAACAGAGTGTAATAACCCTCTGTAGACGAACTCAATAATATTTTGGCAAAACTTATGGTGTTCAAAATTGTTCAGTCGATCTCGTCTAGTAACCGTAATTCGAACCATAATGAGGCAATGAATATTGTAGCAATGGAAATTGATACTGATTTTGAAGAAGTAAAAATTTCTACTGAGCATAACGAATTAAATCCAAGCGAAACGTGCGATGCATGCATGATCTGCATATTTATGCAGATTATTTTTTGGAAAACGTGTTCGATAAAACTTTTCTTATAAGCATCGAATGGGCCTCAATATTTTGTTTTATATGTGGCTTTTAAAGTTGGTGAAGTACTTACAGCACCAAGCGAACTTTTTAAATTTTTTAAGAATTACAAGAGATTAAAGGATTTTGGAAATTTAGTTGCTCCATCATATACGTATGTATGCATATTTATAGATGCCTGCAAAAAGCATATTATTATATTCCACAATATATTTAAGGACGAGCCATAAATAGTTGGTATAAAATCTTTTATTATTGGGTCGTGTAAAAAACGGTCGACTCCAGAATGGTTTAATTTAAGTATTTAAAATGTCATTTTTAAGATTGCTTGATGTCATTATTAAATTATATTTTGTTATTGTTGTAGGGTGTTATATAACTGCCCTGAACATAATTAACAATGTTGTTCGAAATATCGGCATAAAAAAATTTATATTGAGTAACACCGAAATCGAATGTACGTTTTTTCATTTTTAGCTTATTTAGAAAAAAGAATACAAATAACGAAAAATTTTCTCGTCTTTAAATAAATCTATATGTAATTTAATGATTTTGATGCGTTGAATTCAAATCTGTTTTCCGTTTTTTTCCATCGGGCTCAATTTTTTATGGGTGTGGCAAATTTTTCGCCTAAAATATGATAGTTATATCAATATATTTCATCATAACTTGAAAACGACTTGACCGATTTTGATGCAATTATCACTAAGTGTTTGGAACAAAATTTCCTATAAATCAACTGAATAAACTTTTTTGTATTCTCAACACTTTCGGAGTTAAAAACGTAAAAAAACGTAACTTAATCTAAAACTTAAGTAAGAGAATATAAGTTCAAATGCAGTTTAAACATTAAATATGTTTGTTTTTTAATACAAACTGCTTTAAAACTTTTTTTCTATGACTTAAGATTCAGATTTAAATAAGTTTTTTTTACCTCCTGCACATTTTTTAAGATGTTTTAAGATGTTTCTAAATTAAAGTACGATATGTATGTACATGTATAGATTATAGAAGGCACCATATAGTATATTCGATGTAAATAAATATATTTTCGTTTGACCAACAATAAAATAAATATGTTTTTTCCCACATTAACTTGCACAGTCTTATTGTTTCACCAAAGACTATGTACATATGTATATAAGATGTTTCACTCAGTACATTTTTGAAAAATTAAAATTTTATGAATCTCGCTGATGCGGGTGGCAAGTAACAAGGGAAATTTTGTAATAATTTTTAAAATTTCGTAATTGTGTGATTTTTTCATGAGTTGCTTTATTAAAACTCTTAATAACTCAGTCAATTTTCAACCGATTTTTAAACCTTGTCTTATTTTATTCATAACTTCATATAATTTCTTAATTGATTCATAAGTAGTACGGTTCCTATATAAAATGGTGCGTACAAACTCATCTAAACTTGAAAAATATGGAAAAGATTGGATGAAAAACGTGTTTGCTTGAGAAATAAACCCAGATTCTTCAGAATCTGTATCTCTTCCTCTCAAATCTCAAAATAAATTTAATATCGGGTAATATTCAGCTAAGTTATTAGCTTATAAGTGCATGAAGGTCCGAAAACCCAGTTTTTTATACGTAACTCGAGATTTCGGAGGTGATTTGAAAATTCCAAAAACAGATCCTTGTTCTGCTCGGCAGCGCCTATCAGAAAAACAGTATCACTTACCAGGTATTTTTTGTCGTACTGTGTTATTCTGATTTTAAACCAACACTTTGATTTATGGCATGACTTCTTTTATAATAGAATTCTAAATTCTATCACTCATTAAAAGTAGTTATATATATACATACTTAATTATAATTTATATTGGGTATGCAAGTTAATAATGTCGATTTGAACAACATCTGGTTTGTGTCAATAATAACAAATATAGAATTTTGGAGGGTAAACATCTGTCATTAAAATTCAGTATTCCGTAGATGCCAAAGTGCAAACACACATTTTTTTCAATCGCTATAATAGTGTCGAATTTTGTGCCTAAGTCTGATAATCTTCTTTTATTTGAAGAAAACGGCTGGTGAAAGTTATCGATTGTTGATAGAAGTTTACGCTCAACATGCACTAACTCAAAAAACTTATGACCAATGATAATGCAAGTTATTTTTGCGTTTGACAACAATCTTCGTCGAATAATACTTCCAATTCCTCGTCTTCAAACTTCACTTGTTCACAAGTTCACTTGTGAACAATGGTCTCTCATTAAACTGTTTTCGTGGTTCACAAGGCGGTTCACAAATCCGTCAAGCAAATTTAACGTATATGAGGAAAGAGGTAGTATTCCAGCTTTCCCATATATAAAGGAGTTTGAATATCTCTTTATAAAGTTCTCCGTTAACACAAAGCCTCAAACAGCTTCTTTCCAGAGTCTGTAACTCTGCCATGACAGTTGGAGAAATTGAGAACCATATTGGAAAACCATACGTCATCGCCGAACGAATGTATACTTTATAAAAAAGTAATTTGGCCCTTTGACCCAAGTGTCTGTTCGTTAACAGTCTTAAAAACAAACCCTTGATGCGCAATGCTTTACTCTTGGCAATTCTTCCATGCTGGTTAAATTTGAATAGCTTCTTTAGTGTAATTCCAAGTACTTTATTCGATCTCTAAAAGGAATGTCTGATCCACGCAAAGAAAGATTCAACATTTTACTTTGTCCCAGTATATTCCGAGGGCCCTTGCCCGATCCATTTCGAAAACAATTACGTCTGATTTCAGTTTATTAAATTTTATACCCCAAACTCTATAGAAACCATCAATTAACAAAAGGTAGTTTTAAACTTTCAATAGTGCAATCTGATCTAACTGAAGGAATAAATTTATAAGCTTCCGAAAAATGAATCAAGAATTGTGCGACCTTATCGGAATCTTCAGTAAAAGTTTGGTCATTTACAATAAGTTTATGAAAAAAATTTGATTTTCTATTGCCAGTAATCTTAAATATTTCTTTGAAAGCTTTGGGACCAGGTTTTATGCCCTCTAGACGTTTATTAAGCTCTTCTGCCTGATGTATTTCAACACGTTTTTTAATAATAGTCTTAAGAAGTTGAATTGGACCACTTAAACGTCGGTATTCATCCGAGCTTCTGTTTCCATTTCTATGAAAAATCTTTTTTAATTCCCTTTGCCAAATATACTTTATTCTAAAAAGTTTTGTTATATGTTACGGAACAAGAAGACGTTTATTCCTAATTTCAATTTCCGTAGAATGTCTGATTACTTCACAATTAATACAGTCATTAAAAAGTGAGATGCTATCATCAATTTCATTATTAGTCAAGTTTCTGTCGAAAGGTAGACTCAAACCTAAAATATTATAGTGAATATCAGAACGAAAATACCCCCAATTTGTGTTCTCAAAAGATCTAAAAAATCATCGGGGGGAAACTGTTAATTCGAATTCTGAAAATTTAAATATTAATTTTAGTGGGTAATGATCGGAAAACGTTGGTAGGCTTATTATCTGAACATTTCCATTATCTAATTAAACTAGAATAGTACTGATAAGGAAATGGTCTAAAAAAGAGTACCAAACATATTTAATCAGTCATTAAAACTTATTCAATTTATGTTGTCAATTAGATCGCCCCAATGTACACTTCTGGAGTTAAAGTCTCCTCCAATAAAGACATCAGCGTAAGATAAAGAGTAATTTTGAATGCAATTTAGAATAGATACCAAATCATCGCGTGGAAAATTTGTAGGAATGTAAACGCTATCTAACAAGAACTTTTTAACCTGACCTGCTATAGATAAATTTATCTCAATGAAAGTATTTGGAAATTTAAAATGTGGGACATTTGTGGTTTAAATTTAATCCTTTTACTGGTCAGTACTGCAGTGCCAATATTAGAGTAATCTCTGATTAGATTGTAGTTTTCGAACATAATTCTGGAATTTTTACGAAAACGAGTTTCCTGTAGAAAACATACATCAATTTTATGACTAATAAGTATTTTAATCAATTCGATACGTCTACTTAATTCCACTAACGATCTTGTATTAAATGTGATAAAATTTAAACTATTATGGGCCATAATTAGAGAGAGCTTCATCTAATAAAAAACCATACTCTACACGCCATTTCCAAGGGCATTGTTCTATACGATTTCAGAAAATTATAAATTTTCGATTCTAATAGTTGAGTCTTTGATTCCATAAAGTACTCACTTAGCTTAATAAATTCCTCCACAATTGGAGGCAATTTCTGTAAATTTTCCTCTTGAAAATTTGACCTTGAATGAAAAAGGCTGGCATAAGATGATTTTCCACTAATAGCTTGTGTGTTATTTATAGCAAGCTTAACATTATTTTCAATTTCCTGCCTTTTATTATTTGACTTAGTTATTAGCTCCTTTTTTCTTTTTAAATAGATCTTATATGACGGGCAACCTCTATATAGGGGAAGATTCCCCTTTATTAACACTACAGTAGCCTGGTTCATTTTCCAAATTACATTTGACATACTTGAAACTAGAATTACAGTTCCGGGCCGACAACAAAATATTGAATCTCCGTTTTTCTATATCTGGGAGTATCCCATTTTATACATTGGTTCAAAACAAATTGTAATTTATTAACGTCATTTAAAGACTTCCCCTATGCTAATGTTGCAATAAACAAGCCGGTGTCAAATTCATTTTTGGTGGAAAACTTTGTAACTAATTTACTGACTTTCTCAACTGTATTTGGTAACGCCATATCAAGGGCTATTTTAATATCAGACACATCAGTCAATTGCTACAAACCCCTCAAAATAACCGAAATTCTCCTTAACTCTTGAGAAGTAAATAAGTAAGACTTAATACTTTGTGCTCTCAATAATTCCATCATTTCCCAATGGGCAGATAGATCCTCGAAATAAAGCATACTTTTATTTTGAGAAGAGTTAACAATTTCGTAAACAACCCTGGGTGACATTTCTTTTAGCTGGTCAACAAGCCTTTTAACATTTACATTGTGTAAAATAATTGGCGAACAAAATATCCTCTTATCAGATTTTCCAGAGTTCTTTTCTACATTCTTACTTTTAACGTCGATAAATTAGCTGATCTTTTGCTGGATGTGGCACCTTCATTGACTTCAACATTTAATTGACCCAATATTTCAAAGCGGTTTTGAGAATTTGTGGTAGGTCCAAAGTTGGTAAAGTCTACGTTTTTTTTAGTTGTATTATTATTAAGATGATTACTCCGGCAACCAAACCATCCACATTTCTTTTTGCCTTTTCAGTTATTACGTCTTGGAATTCTTCTTCCACAAATAATAGTCCAACGGTGTCAAATCGCAGCTCCGAGGTGGTCAATTTATTTGGAGGACCCTTTATATCTACAAAAATATATACTCGTACGTAAGTGTTACCTTTTCGTACTAAATACATTTTTACATAAACATTTTTATGTTTGAGTGTATGAAACTTTAAAAAATACTTTTTTTTTAACTATTATATTCCTTAAAAATATTTTTATTTAAATTGCTTCCTAATGCCCAGAAACAATGATACATTTTTGTGTAGATTAGACACAGGGTACATAGCAAACAAATACAATTAACTACAAGTTGATTGACACAACATCTCATCGTTTTCAAAAATAATTTTTGATTTTTATTAAATTTTTTTTTAGAAAAATTATATTATTTTCAACTAAAAAGATCATCATTTGATATTAAAAATCATCAAGTCATACTTTGGTAAAAAAAATCATCAAAAGCATGATAAAATCATCATCATCGCAACGCTGATTATAATTATCTTTTATTATCCTATTATAGGTTGATAATTTAAGAGAAGAATTGATTCACTTCTCTTTAATAAACCGCAATTAGGGCTGCTAAATTTGACGATTTATCGTCATTTTGACGATTTCTAGCTCTAAAAATAGCACATTGATGATTTTTGTCTTTATTTTGACGATTTTTAGGAATTGGAAATTATTTTTTTTTTATTTTAGTATTTTCAAACTTCAAAAATTAATACAAAAACTACAAAATATATTTTAAACGGCGATCAAAAATCAATTTGCTAAGGCCTAAACATTTTATTTGATTGATTTTAAAAATGAAAGAATAAATTTATTTAGAATATTTTAGAAACTTATTTATGTTAAAAATATTTTTTTAGAATTCTTTATGACTTTATGGAACAGAAGAATTTATGAAATAAAGAAATGTGATATCATTAACAACTGTATTAATTTTTCTTGCGTATAAAACTGTGTGACCAAATATTAGCAAGATTGGACTTTAAAAACAAATTTAACGGTTAAGCGCAATTAATACTCATAATATAATAAATGGAGAAAATATTTACTTTTCCGATATAATAAATGAATGTTTAAATTAAATATTGTTGAAGAATATGAAAGACTAGAGATGAAATCTGATTAAGACAGTTAGAATTGTTGAACTTTGAACAATTGAAAAATGCTTTCCTTCAAATGCTGTAAAACAAAAATGAGAGACTCCAGCGTATTATCTCTAACTTTGACTTTCTACAACAAATGTTAAAAGCGTATTATAAAATATATATATATATATATATATATATATATATATATATATATATATATATTCCTATATATATATATATATATATATATATATATATATATATATATATATATATATATATATATATATATATATATATATATATATATATATTCCTATATATATATTCCTATATATTCCTATATATATATATATTCCTTAACAAAATCGCCTCTATGAGCAACATTGCATACAAGTATTTAAAACTATGCAATTGTAACCGCTTCAACTTTAAGGTTGTACCTGATTTAAATAAAAAGTTTAATTGAAATATGTATACACATATATGAACATTTTTAACTTTTGACCTATATTTTTTTAATATATATTTACAAATACTAAGTGATTTCTTAGCCGTTTGAAAATTTAACAAAGTGAAAGTGAATGAAATATTTATATGATTATTTCATGTAAATGTTGCCTGCAGTTACACTGTAAGTGGTCTATCACTAATGGCAGATGTAATGCTGTCTTACAAGACTTGAATTGTGACTGGATTATTCCTATACTGGAGAGACTTCACATATCCTCATAAAAAAATAGTCTAGTGTGGTCAAACCACATGATTTTAACGCCCAATTAACTGCTCCGAAATGTGAGATTAATTACTCACAAAATTAACCTCTTAATAGATTCATGGTATCGCGTGGGATTTGCATCTTCTTGAAACCACATGTCAACCAAGTTCAATTCGTTCATTTTGGTCTAAGAAATCCCACGTTACTGAACTTTGATATCTTTATCGTTCTAGAAAATGTACGGTCCAATAGTGCCGCCGGCCCACAAACCGTACCAAACACTGCTTATTTCAGGGTACATTAGCAGCTCTTCACATTAAATTCGGCAATTCTGTTATTGTTATTGTACTCATTGAGCAAAAAATTAGGTTCGTCGCTAAAAACAACTTTTCAATGGCAAAATTGATCATAAAATATTTTCCTAAGGCCCACTCACTAAACAAACAAATAACACAAGTCCAATTGTGCAATTTTTCTGACGAATTGTTGACGATTTTAATGAACTATTTTGACGATTTTTTACTTAATTTTGGACGATTTTATGGTTTATTTATCTGGCAGCACTGGCCGCAATTAATATTATTATTTCTTTCCTCTTTTTACTTTTCACGTGTTTTATATTCTCGTGAAATAATTCTTTTTTTTATTATTTTCCCTTGTTTAATCTCTCAATGGTGTATTAAGTGAATTCAAATGCACTCAAGAGATTTGAAATTATTTTCATGAAAAGAGCAAAGGGAGGGAGGAGTCAGGGTTATCGTTTGTGCGACTAAAGTCGCAATCTGCAACTTTTTTGCTGGTCAGTGGCTTTTTGTGCAACTTTTTCGAACCCACTTAACTTTGCCGCTTTCTTCAAATTTGTGCGACATTTGCCACTTTTTGTCAAGTTAGCATTACTAACACTTTTATCTTTGTTTCCACCTTAAGCTTGTGCATATTTACGATTTTTATTTCTAAAAACGATTTTTTTCAGGATTCTACCAATATGACATTAAAATCGCTAGAATATCATTCAAATGTTATTAAAATATCTAAATATCGCAAACTAAAACCACAGCACTCCTTATTGTTGATAGGAAAAGGCTATTAAAAAAGAAGTAAGACGAAAAGACTTCCAAATTAATATAAAAGAGTAAAATACATAAGTAATTTGTAAAATCATCAGAAAGAATTTAGTTAAAAAAAAAAAAAAAAATCATGTATTCCTATATACTTTTCTTCAGAAATTGTTTTTATTATATGGTACTATTATTTTTCTGAAAGGTACTATCGAGTTCAAAATACCTTCAATATCTTGAGTTATAAAAACTGGTTCTGCGTATCCTCATTTACTGATTCTGCGTATCCTGATTTATTAAGAAATTCATATTTTTTATATAATTTGTAAGGTTTTTTTTCGAAAAGTTTTTTTGTCGAAGTGAGTCTGACAAAAATTACAGTCGCACAGAAAAGTATACATACTCCCCGAAAAGTTGATTTTAACAAGAACTCTATATATATTTATATATTATATATATATATATATATATATATATATATATATATATATAATAAATATATAAATAAATATATATATAAATATATATATATATATATATATATATATATATATATATATATATATATATATATATATATATATATTTAATAATAATAAAATTAAATATTATTTATATAATTTTTATATAATACAAGTACTCCATTTATTTAGTGCGCAATAATTCTTTTATTTAACGCAATTTAAAAGAATTCAAACGTTTTAAAAAGGTTAGAACCTAACATTGATGTCAGAAATGGGATTGCGATATAAAATAAAATACATAAAAATTTTAATAAAGGGAAATGAAAAAAGAAATTAAATTCTCAGAATTAAAAGTGGACAGGCTCAAACACGAGTTAAATAAATTGGAGCTCTCAACAACTGGTAATAAGACCGAATTACAAAAACGTCTTTAGCATAAACAGCGATAATCACAAATTTGATGACATGAATTAGCCTGAGATGAGTTCCCTTACAGCAACAAGTAGTATAGGCTGTTATGATGGAAAAAATACAGGTACAGAGCAAAATGCTTTTGGCTGAGGTACGAGAAACATGTAGAGCTGAAATTCAAGAAACTTCTAGAGCTGATAATGAATAGCTTATGGAAAAAATTAAGGCTGTGGCGAACGTACAAGAAACTTCTAGAGGCGATACCGAAAAGCTTTTGGCACAGGTAAACCTCTAGAGCAGAAAACCAGAATTTTCTGGCAAAAATTAAAACTAAACTTGAGGAAACTTCTACTGAGGTACGAGAAATTACTGAACAACTTGAACTTAAATTCAAAGAAACAACTGAACAATCACGTGAAATATATGCAACGGTAAACAAAGGGTAGATGGTGTGGAGACAAGAATGGAATATTTTGAGAAAGTTGTTGATGAAAAATTGTATGTAATGAAAGAAAAGATCAACAGTCTCCAGTGCCAGAAACCCGAACCAGTACGAATCATACCAGAAGTTTCCAGCAGAATAAAGACACCCTGCTTTGATGGTTTGGCGGTATTTAAATTTCAATTGGACACAGTAGCCAGTAAAATGGATGAAATGATGAAGAGAAGGCTCTAGAACTAATTTTGGCGTTGAAAAGTGCTGCAGAAGAAATTTTAGAAATTACTAAACAACTTGAACATAAATTCAAAGAAACAACTGAACAATCACGTGAAATATATGAAACGGTAAACAAAGGGTAGATGGTGTGGAGACAAGAATGGAATATTTTGAGAAAGTTTTTGATAAAAAATTGTATGTAATGGAAGAAAAGATCAACAGTCTCCAGTGCCAGAAACCCGAACCAGTACGAATCATACCAGAAGTTTCCAGCAGAATAAAGACACCCTGCTTTGATGGTTTGGCGGTATTTAAATTTCAATTCGACACAGTAGCCAGTAAAAGTGGATGAAATGATGAAGAGAAGGCTCCAGAACTAATTTTGGCGTTGAAAGGTGCTGCAGCAGAAATTTTAGAAACCGTGCTAGCTAGCTGTCTATATAACTACAACGACTTAAAGGTGGCGTTACAGCGTAAATTCGGCGATGACCACAAACGCGATTTGTACCGCATGGAGTTAAGGTACCGAACAAAGAAAGCTAATGAGCCGCTTCAAACCTTTGCAATGGAAGTCGAGAGGTTTGTGCAGCTTACCTATCCAGTAGATCATCTCGACACCGAAGCTTTCGTTACCGGCATACTAGATCCCGATGTTAAGCTAGCTCTATGTGCTACACAAAAGACAACCTTTGCAGATACTGCGGCGTTCGCAGGAGACTGCTCACACGATATCATAACCACAAATACACAAGGTGCGTTGTGGCAGATAAGGAAGATGAAATCAACAAAATAGAGCAGGTGGTCAAGAGGCTTCTAGCTGCGCAGAAATCAAAATTAAAATATTTTAACTGTGGAAAGCGCAACCACTTTCACAGAGCTTGTAAAGCGCCACGCACAAGGTCAAGATTCATCTCACCATCGCGAAATAACAAACGGGCCAGCTACCATCAATTAAAAAAAGATTTCTCGTTAAACTAAAACGAGCTAGCACTGAGGGGCAAGAGCTAGCTCCCACAAGCGTGGGCCCCACAATATCCATATCAGTGATGCAGAAAAATAACAGCAACATTACAGCGTGCGGGTAAATTAACGGCAGACAACACACCTTCACCATAGACACCGGTGCGACACAGTCTATAATCAGACTCGATGTAGTGAAGGGCAAGGGTAATAGACTTAATAATATCAGACAATGAACAGCTACTGGAGAGTATGCCACCGTCTACGGAAAAATTGAGGAGAAGGTGACTATAGCGAACATTACTGTAAGCCATATTTTTATTGTCGCCGATATTATAGACGATGTTATCATTGGTGCCGACTTTATGATAATCCATGGCATCAGTTTGAATATGGGGCAACAGATAATAAGTTGTCGTAATGTAGATATACCTCTTGACGTGGGATAACAGCATCAAGTGCACGGCAGAAGATTAGTTGCTGTGAAATAACAAAAACTACCATCTCAGACTGAGTCATTGATATGGGCGCGTATAGAGGGAAATTGTGAAGACAACCGCTTGTGAGTAGTCGAAGCAGCAGACTTGTTATCAGCAAAGGAATAGTCCCAGTGAGAATGCTCAATTTATCAGGCCACGAAAAGTTCATTTTCGAAAACTCCTAGGTAGTCCAATGTTCTCCAGTAGAGGCGGTAATAAACAGCAAGCGATTGCCGGAACCTGCCAATATATAAGCCAAGAACTAAGAGGTATTTGACGAAAATGTAGTGAAGTGGGTAGCAGGTCTAGCAGGTTCAGAAAGAAATAAAGCCAAAATTCTGCTAAAAAGTACTTCTGCGTGTTCGCCACTAAAATTAAAAATCAAGGCAGAACAGCTATAGTCAAATATGAAATAAATACTAGCGAAGCGAGACCGAACGAACGAAGTGGTTCTCTTCATTGAATCTACAAAGCGGGTATTAGCAGGTAGAGATCGCAGACAAGGATAAGGAGAAAACTGATTTCAGTGGGAACGGTGGCTTGTGGCAGTTTAAAGTTATGCAATTTGGGCTCTGCAATGCGCCGGCCACGTTCGAGCGGCTTATGGAGCACGTATTAAAAGGACTCCATTGAAAAACTTGCCTGACG
Organism: Wohlfahrtia magnifica; assembly: GCA_023159175.1. Lineage (NCBI taxonomy): Eukaryota > Metazoa > Arthropoda > Insecta > Diptera > Sarcophagidae > Wohlfahrtia > Wohlfahrtia magnifica. The sequence continues at coordinate 125,067 of JAKWBJ010000336.1, read as the reverse complement.
TTCCTCGATGACATAATAGTGATGGGCAGAACTTTCGGCGAACACCTCAGAAACCTAGCAGAAGTTCTGTAACGAATATCAATGGCTGGACTAAAATTTAGCGTGAAGAAATGTGCATTGTTCCAAAAACAGTAAAATATTTGGGGCATCTAGTTACGGAAGATGGTATTTCAACGGATGAAGATAAAATACGAGCAGCAAAGGACTGGCCTCGCCCCCAGAATCTTCATAAATTACGTAGCTTTTTGGGACTCTGCACATATTACAAACTCCTTCGTGTCTAATTTTGCGAGCGTGGCAGCAAGTTTACATGATCTCACCAAGAAATCTAAGGCGTATCATTAGGGTGAATAACAAGAAAAGGACACTAAAAGACCTAATATGCGCTACGCCGGTTTCGACGGCAAGTGAAGAATTCATCCTTGACATTGATGCCAGTGCATATGGTATTGGTGGTGTACTTTCACAGGTGGTCAATGGGACGGAAAAAAGGTCGTAGGCTTCTATAGCCGCACGCTGTCAAAGCCTGAACGGAATTATTGTTGGATCGACGTGAGCTACTTGCAGTGCTGGAATGCATAAAACATTACCATAAGTACCTATTTGGTCAACATTTTCTGAGATGAGAGTTCATTCAAGTTGCGTTAAAATAAAACAAACAACGCTTTATTTATTGTTCTACAATTATATTTTTATTTACTACACAATAACAGTTTTCAACAACTTAATATTCGCTTATACAACACTTTTATTTCCGCCTAAAAACGTCTTTATCTTACGACAGCAAAACGATCACTGACTAACTTGTAGGTAAAGCGGCCCCTTTTTATACCTAATTGCCTACAGTTTGGGAGGCTCCGAAAATATCGACCATCTTCTATTTTCATATTCGTTAATTCAAATGTAACGTAAAGATGGTCGATTTGGCAGTGCTGCCAGATACAAAAATAAGTATGGCATTGACAGGGTGACACAAAATCATACAACTTCGGCGTTTTTATTCTCGTAACACTGCCTCCCTCTTAAGCCTCTTCGTCCCGAATGGGCTCATTATCTTTCTTCCCATAGCTCGCAAGTCGCTCCTAATGTATCACTTTTATTTTTGATCGCGGGCTAGTGTTTTTCTGTATTCTGTACACCACTACCTTATAAGGTCCATCCCAATTGGTTTGGAGCTTAGGAGATAATTCTTTCTTCCGCTGTGGGTTGTAGAGTAGAACCAGTTGTCCCTCATGGAAGCCCTCCGTATTTGCTGCACGATCATATCTGGCTTTCATTTATCGCTGACCATTTTAATTCGTGAGCGCACAATTTCGTGAAGTTCATTAAGGCTTTCCTGTTTTTCAGCATACGTCGCATGCCTCTCTGGTAGGCTTAACACCAAACTCTAAGTCACCAGGTAGTTTTAGCTCAGTCCCAAAAATAATCTTGGCAGGTGATCTAGATCTTGAGTCATGAACATCTGATCCCAGTAGAAACTTCGGTAGGTGTTCGCCCCAGTTCTTTTGATGACTGCACACTTTTCACAAGTATTCCTCCAGGGTTCGATTAAACCGTTATACCATTCAATAAGACTGTGGGTGAAGCGGCGACGTTCGAGTTTTCTTCATACCGTATATCTCACATATTTCTTTGAATATGGCAGACTCGAAATTTCTACCTTGGTCGGAATGTAGCTCTATTGGAACCCCATATAGGCACACCCAGCTGTTCACAAAAACATTTACAGTTGTGTTCGCCTCTTGATTGGGTATGATATACAATTCTGGCTATTTGCTGAAATAATCCATCACGACGAGACCATAGCGATTTTCGGCATTACTCACATTTAAAGGGCCATTGCTATCCACACGAATGGTTCACTCGAATTATATTGTTGCAGTTGACTTCGGTTTCTTCTTACTTGACCTTTAGCTGCAATATACTGGGTGCAGTTTTCTATCCAATCTGCCACTGCTTGCTGACATCCAACCGAATAAAAACGTTGTTTTAGTTTTTCCAGAGTCTTTGTTATCCCAAGCTCAGTTAAGACCTCATTCATTTTGGAGGAATGCGCCACTATTAGGTTGGATACAGTTTTGCCATCTGCATTTTCTCAATGTCTATATAAGCACCTATTAATCAACATCAAACTGTCCCATTGTGCCCAATATGCTTTTGTAAGAGGACCTTCTGCTGATATTTCATTGCGGGCGGGCCGTCTGTCCTCTTCTTTTGCTGATACAATCTTTGCCAATACTGGGTCACTCCTTTGAGCTCTTGACCAGTCTTCATTTACATCTATTTTCGTTAGCTGGATATCAATGATGGATTCCTTCCGCTCAGCTTTCACACAATGTTTGCCGACGTGAGAGAGCATCAGCATTTCCGTGTTTTATGCCACTTCGGTGTTCAATGCTAAAGTCATAAGCCTGGGGGCGCTCAATCCTTCAGGGTTTTTAATTGCAGCAGCCATATCAGAAAATGTTGACCAAATAGGTACTTATGGTAATGTTTTATGCATTCCAGCACTGCAAGTAGCTCACGTCGATCCAACAATAATTCCGTTCAGGCTTTGACAGCGTGCGGCTATAGAAGCCTACGACCTTTTTTCCGTCCCATTGACCACCTGTGAAAGTACACCACCAATACCATATGCACTGGCATCACTGTCAAGGATGAATTCTTCACTTGCCGTCAAAACCGGCGTAGCGCATATTAGGTCTTTTAGTGTCCTTTTCTTATTATTCACCCTAATGATACGCCTTAGATTTCTTGGTGAGATCATGTAAATATTTCTTCACGCTAAATTTTAGTCCAGCCATTGATATTCGTTACAGAACATCTGCTAGGTTTCTGAGGTGTTCGCCGAAAGTTCTGCCCATCACTATTATGTCATCGAGGTACGCCAGGCAAGTTTTTCAATGGAGTCCTTTTAATACGTGCTCCATAAGCCGCTCGAACGTGGCCGGCGCATTGCAGAGCCCAAATTGCATAACTTTAAACTGCCACAAGCCACCGTTCCCACTGAAATCAGTTTTCTCCTTATCCTTGTCTGCGATCTCTACCTGCTAATACCCGCTTTGTAGATTCAATGAAGAGAACCACTTCGTTCGTTCGGTCTCGCTTCGCTAGTATTTATTTCATATTTGACTATAGCTGTTCTGCCTTGATTTTTAATTTTAGTGGCGAACACGCAGAAGTACTTTTTAGCAGAATTTTGGCTTTATTTCTTTCTGAACCTGCTAGACCTGCTACCCACTTCACAATATTTTCGTCAAATACCTCTTAGTTCTTGGCTTATATATTGGCAGGTTCCGGCAATCGCTTGCTGTTTATTACCGCCTCTACTGGAGAACATTGGACTACCTAAGAGTTTTCGAAAATGAACTTTTCGTGGCCTGATAAATTGAGCATTCTCACTGGGACTATTCCTTTTTATATTAGATTTGACGAGGGCCTTTGCTGATAACAAGTCTGCTGCTTCGACTACTCACAAGCGGTTGTCTTCACAATTTCCTTCTATACGCGCCCATATCAATGACTCAGTCTGAGATGGTAGTTTTTGTTGTTTCACAGCAACTAATCTTCTGCTGTTATCCCACGTCAAGAGGTATATCTACATTACGACAACTTATTACCTGTTGCCCCATATTCAAACTGATGCCATGGATTATCATAAAGTCGGCACCAATGATAACATCGTCTATAATATCGGCGACAATAAAAATATGGCTTACAGTAATGTTCGCTATAGTCACCTTCTCCTCAATTTTTCCGTAGACGGTGGCATACTCTCCAGTAGCTGTTCATTGTCTGATATTATTAAGTCTATTACCCTTGCCCTTCACTACATCGAGTCTGATTATAGACTGTGTCGCACCGGTGTCTATGGTGAAGGTGTGTTGTCTGCCGTTAATTTACCCGCACGCTGTAATGTTGCTGTTATTTTTCTGCATCACTGATATGGATATTGTGGGGCCCACGCTTGTGGGAGCTAGCTCTTGCCCCTCAGTGCTAGCTCGTTTTAGTTTAACGAGAAATCTTTTTTTAATTGATGGTAGCTGGCCCGTTTGTTATTTCGCGATGGTGAGATGAATCTTGACCTTGTGCGTGGCGCTTTACAAGCTCTGTGAAAGTAGTTGCGCTTTCCACAGTTAAAATATTTTAATTTTGATTTCTGCGCAGCTAGAAGCCTCTTGACCACCTGCTCTATTTTGTTGATTTCATCTTCCTTATCTGCCACAACACACCTTGTGTATTTGTGGTTATGATATCGTGTGAGCAGTCTCCTGCGAACGCCGCAGTATCTGCAAAGGTTGTCTTTTGTGTAGCACATAGAGCTAGCTTAACATCGGGATCTAGTATGCCGGTAACGAAAGCTTCGGTGTCGAGATGATCTACTGGATAGGTAAGCTGCACAAACCTCTCGACTTCCATTGCAAAGGTTTGAAGCGGCTCATTAGCTTTCTTTGTTCGGTACCTTAACTCCATGCGGTACAAATCGCGTTTGTGGTCATCGCCGAATTTACGCTGTAACGCCACCTTTAAGTCGTTGTAGTTATATAGACAGCTAGCTAGCACGGTTTCTAAAATTTCTGCTGCAGCACCTTTCAACGCCAAAATTAGTTCTGGAGCCTTCTCTTTATCATTTCATCCACTTTTACTGGCTACTGTGTCGAATTGAAATTTAAATACCGCCAAACCATCAAAGCAGGGTGTCTTTATTCTGCTGGAAACTTCTGGTATGATTCGTACTGGTTCGGGTTTCTGGCACTGGAGATTGTTGATCTTTTTTTCCATTACATACAATTTTTTATCAAAAACTTTCTCAAAATATTCCATTCTTGTCTCCACACCATCTACCCTTTGTTTACCGTTGCATATATTTAACATGATTGTTCAGTTGTTTCTTTAAATTTATGTTCAAGTTGTTTAGTAATTTCTCTTACCTCAGTAGAAGTTTCTTCAAGTTTAGTTTTAATTTTTGCCAGAAAATTCTGGTTTTCTGCTCTAGAGCTGTGCCAAAAGCTTTTCGGTATCGCCTCTAGAAGTTTCTTGTACGTTTGCCACAGCCTTAATTTTTTCCATAAGCTATTCATTATCAGCTCTAGAAGTTTCTTGAATTTCAGCTCTACATGTTTCTCGTACCTCAGCCAAAAGCATTTTGCTCTGTACCTGCATTTTTTTCATCATAACAGCCTATACTATTTGTTGCTGTAAGGGAACTCATCTCAGGCTCATTCTCGTCATCAAATTTGTGATTATCGCTGTTTATGCCACAGACGTTTTTGTAATTCGGTCTTATTACCAGTTGTTGAGAGCTCCAATTTATTTAACTCGTGTTTGAGCCTGTCCACTTTTTATTCTGGGAATTTCATTTCTTTTTTCATTTCCCTTTATTAAAATTTTCTTCTGACATCAATGTTAGGTTTTAACCTTTTTAAAACGTTTGAATTCTTTTAAATTGCGTTAAGTAAAAGAAACTCCACTTTTGTTGCTGTTTTACAATTTTTTTTAATAACTGCTGCAATCTCTTTTTAACTTTACAATCTAATTTAGTCTATTAGACAGTTGGTTTGTTGGTTAAATCTTGTGAAAACTTCTTTCATTCTTCCGTTCAAATTGATTTAAGGTGCTGAATAGATGATGACTTCGATTCTTGTGGGTGTATCTTTTACATACCCACAGGTGTTCAGTAAATTTAAGTTTGGTAGATTAAAGTAGCTACTCTAACTATGACTTGAGGCTATATTGCAGTCATAACCTTACCAACATAGAAGAATGATTGAGGTTCATGGTATGCTTATGGGTATATCCACTATTCGGCATTTCGAAGAAATTCCTTCTATAAAATATAGAGGTACATTTGCGGCTTCATTACTCCAGCTATGAACTTTAACCTACCGACACCGTGTGTCGACATGCACTCTATATCATGACTTATCCGCCGCCGTGCGTAACAGTAGATCTTAGGTTTTTTGTAGCTAATCTATTTAACATATTATTATGTTTTCAGCTTTTTTTTACTTCTTTTTAATTGCGTCTAAATAAAACAAACACCACCTTGTTGTTTTACAGTTTGTATTACCTCACTTTATCTTTATCTTAATACAGCAAATTATTTATCTTGCACTTAATATTCGTTTATACAACACTTATTTACGCCTAAGCACGACTTTACTTTATGACTGCAAAGCGATAACTTAACTAGCTGATGTATAAGGCGCCGCCTTTTATATACAATTAATATTACTTCCGAATGTTCTTGTTCTTACCACAATATTAGATTCATATATTCTTTAATTTCTAATGTGACACCCAAAATCGGTACGGTAACACTATTAATAACACAAATTAAGTATGGCATTATCAGGGTGGCCTTGTCACAAACCAATAACACGATAAGGTTTATAGCTAAGACTAATTAAGTGTATCTTTTCTTTAGGCATTGTTTATTTCCGTAACAATAAATGTATGGGATGTGACACTCTATCTATCCAATTCCGACCACTTTTTGACTGATGATTTGTATTGACTATAAAGTTATTTGTACCAATTTAGAAACTCTTACTATTACCGTTATGACGATATAAATATATAAATAAAAAATTTATATGGGCGTGGCACCACCCTGTTTAAGCTAAACCATCAGTGAAACTACACCTTTCCAACACATGTATTGGACAAGGACAACTTATTTTTATATAATAGATTATAGATTATAGAAACTCTTACTATTACCGTTATGACGATATAAATATATAAATAAAAAATTTATATGGGCGTGGCACCACCCTGTTTAAGCTAAACCATCAGTGAAACTACACCTTTCCAACACATGTATTGGACAAGGACAACTTATTTTTATATAATAGATTATAGAATTGGGGCTGAACAAATTATTTTCTTTACGTTATATTCGTCCATAATTTATTATTGAGTCATATTTTATTTTTTATTATTATAACGAATTTTAAAATAAAATTCATTTATTTTATTTTTTTAATTGTTCACGAAATTATTTGTTTTGTTTTTTTTATTTTATAAAATTTGATGTTATCAGTTTGTAAGTTAAACAAAGAATGAATATAATTTTATTTTTATAAAAATAATTTAAAAAATTTTAATTAACAAATTTTAAATATTATGAAATGAGTATTTGTGTTGAAATTAAAGTAATAATTTATAAAATTGTATACTCAAACGAATTAATAGTTTTGGCAAAAAATATACATATGTACTGTCACAAACAATATGAACAAATAGTAACTAAACAATTATGGTAAAATTCACAACATAAAAGTAAACAAATAGTATAGAAATAGTAATTAATATAGTAATATGAAGGATTAACTAAATACGCCTGTTACAAAAACAAATAACAATATTAAGTCAAGCAATAAAACGAAAAAAACAATATAAATATTAAAACAAACAAAACCAAAATACCACAATATTAATATTAAAACAAATAACAATAGATTTTGTAGTGAAGTGAACGGATCAAACACTATCGGAAAAAGATAAACACACACCTGACACCTAAATAAATAAACAAATTGAAACGGCAATTGAACACGAGCAATAGTAGAGTATAAGAACCAATATATGATGACCGTCTTATATGGGAAACTTGAAAAAAAAACTGTTATCTCCCCTACCATCAATGTTTTTGTTTGTCCTTAAACCTTTAGGTGCGAACCGCTTGGAGGGCTTGTTGGAGGATTATTCTGTAGCGAATGAAAAACACTGGCTGAAAAATAATCAATCAGCAGCAACACACTTCTTTGTCGTCCGCATCCGAAGGATTCGTTTGTGATTTTTATTTATTATTTGCTCTATTTTTTATCCTTCTTTTTTATGGCAGGACGTTTTGGTATTGATTTCTGCAATGTGCGGGGGCTACGAGAAAACTTATTTTCTGTATATGCGCACAATTGTCTCTATATGTCGAATGTTTTCGCCTTATCTGAGGCCCATGTTTCTGAAAATGCTATTCCACAGAGTTTTCATACCCATGGATATCACCTTCCACCCTTTTTCAATTTGAATAGGGGCCTTGCAATGTACATTCACGATGAAATTGTGTCAGCAATCATTAGCCATGTACGATGCAGAATTTAACTTTGGGTTAAGTTCCAAATCAGGGCACATCTTTCGCATTTCGGGTTCATGTATAGAAATCAAACACAAATACCCATATTGAGTATCTTTGCGAATTGCCCTAACAGTGAAATTGTTGTTGCTATTCAGGCCTCCAGAAGGCTAATATGCAGGGCTGTTTGCCGCACATAACTACCTTGCGCAATTAGTAAACGAACCTACTCACATATCGTGTGTAGCTGGGCACCAAAACACCCTCGACCTTTTCCTCACGACACACCCTGGAAACTATGTGGTTGAGATCTTGCAGCTCTCGGAAATTCGGACCATTGCACCATTTCTGCCTCTTTCCTGTTCTCCACTTTTCACAACGCTTCACATACATCTACGAAGCGCTTGGCTTTCAGAGGTAGTTGGGCCTAGCTTAACGATTTCTACGGGCATTTCAATTGGAAACTTTGTTTCCTTGATGCTAACGTGAATTCCATGGCTGGAATGGTTGTCGATATAATAAGGCTAGGAATGGGTAATTTCATTACATCCCAATTTTCGATTAAATCAAGAAATAAATCTTGGTTCAATCAGACGTGCAAACTTGCAGCCAGATTCATAGAGGAAGCATTCAGAAACTGGAGTAATAACAAATACGATCATACTGATTCACTACGCAAACAGGCGATATCTTTGTGTGCCACAATAAGGCTCTATATATATAGCAGCGCCAACGTGCTGAAGTTCTTATTTTTCCGCGAGGAAATAAGAGCTTGTGGTCGTTCATTAAAAGGCTTAGGAACAACGCTAGTTCGGTTCCAACCCTTATAAAGAATAACCAAGCATTCACTAATCCGGTTGAAAAGGCAAACATTCTGGCTAAAATGTTTACAAGTAATTCGAACTTACCCGGGAGCGGTCAACCACTGCCCAAACTGGAAAGAGTATCAGTGACGATGCCTGGTATATTCTTTCGAGCCCGTGCAGTAAAAAGGGTTCTTGCAAATCTCGACGTTATTAAGTATCTGAGCCAGATGGCATTCCAACGCTGGTCCTGAAGCAGTGCTCTTCGACGGTTGCGCGTCCATTGTCTAATTTTTTCAGTGCGTCTTTTCGTGCGGGTGTTTTTCCAACTTGCTGGAAGGTTGCCAATGTAACGCCAATCCCTAAAGAGAGTAGGAAGGTTGCCAATGTAACGCCAATCCCTAAAGAGAGTAAGGCTAGTAACCCTGAAAACAACCACCCAACAGTAGTTTGTTCGTCATTTTTCAAAGTTAAAAAGAAATTATGATTAATCACCACCTTGTGAAGTAATTAGATTCCAACAATTTGTTTAGCGACCACCAGTATGGTTTTCGCAATAGTCGCTTTACTGGTGATAATATGGCATTACTCTCCGAAAGGTGGAATAGGTCCATTCATAGATTTTGTGAGAGTAAGATTGTGGCCATTGATATTTCCAAGGCGTCTGACAGAGTCTGCACGACTCCAAATTTATGGCTTTTAGTGTCGGTAGTTACTTCTCTCGATTCATATCGAGCTTTCACAGAAATTGCTCTATAAGAGTGGTTATAAATGGGATTTCATCCGATGAGTTCAGAATAAATTCAAGGGTACCGCAAGGCTACAACTCTATTTCTAATATTTCTCAACGACTTTCTTTTTCTTACTTCTTATAGTATCTACTCTTTTGCAGATGACAGCAACATTTGTCATTCATATTCTTTTGATCGTAGGCCGAGCCTTTTAGACCCAATGTTGTTTTCTGACACACAGACGTGGTGGTGTGTTGTCATCTGTGTCCATGGGTAATGTAGATATTGAAGAATCAGATACTTTTGATGTTCTGGACATGAGAATTCACTGTGATGTTTGTTGGAACGATCACATATATCGGGTGTCGAAAGAAGCATTCAAGTGCCTCGATTTTTTAAGACGGTGTAAGAATTACTTCACTCCATCTGATCTTAATATTTACAACACCTATATCCGACCCAAATTGAAATACAACTCTCATGTATGGATGGTGCTTCTAAATCTATTTTGGAGCTTCTCGACCGGGTACAGGAGAGGGCGAAGATTCTTTTTAATGACAGTAGGGTAGCCAATTCTATCGATTCATTAGAGCTTAGTCGCAATGTGGCGTGTGTTTCATTGTGCTATCGGTACTATAACGGAATGTGTACTGATGAAATTAAGGAACTAATTCCCAGTAATCATATATTCTTACGTAGTACACGAATTTCTCGTAGAGCACATCCTTTTGTAATTGATTGTCCAATGAATCGCACTGTTCATTTGTTGAACAATCTTCCTGCGAATGTCTTTCATAGGCTCTACTCTAACCATCCCCCTTCTAACAACTTATTTTCCTAGTACCAGCACAATGCTCTGCATGAGTAGGTGCAACCCCCTGAGTGCTGATCACAAAAGAAAAAAAAATATTTTAACCAAACTAAGTCGAAATCGAAAGATATTTGTATTAAAATTCTAGAGCATATAAAAAACTTAAGAAAAGCTGGGAATTTATTAAGTGCAATTGCTAAATTTGTTGGTAATGTCAAGTCCACAGTCCAAACAGTTCTTAAAAATATTTCTGAGCCGAAATCTTTAGCTAGCGAGCAAAACTGGTCGTTCACCTAAAACTTTTTATAGTGCTGCCCGATACAAAAGAAGTGTTGTGGATAAAACACCTTAAACAACAACGGTGCGAAATCGTAATATATTGGAAAATGACCATAATATTGATGTGCATTTGGAAACTGTTTGTAGTGTTTTGAAAAAAAAAAAACCGATTCTATAGTAGAGAACCCAGAAAGAAACCTTTTATAAGCGAATTCAATAAAATAAAGCGACTAGACTTTGCACTGCAGCATACGGACGAAAACTCAAATTTCTGGTACAATGTGATATTGAATTATGAGGTTGAGTTTAACTTATTCGGTTGTGACGGCAGACAATAAATTTAAGTATGTTTAAAATCAAGTTATTTTTAAGGGGTATGTAAAATAATCTGTGTGACTGTACATCATTTTAACGATTTACAAATAAAACGAGTGGCTATGTACGCTCAAAAAATATAAACAAAACATAAACAGCTGTTTAAAATAAATTTGTAATTAAACATATTTACAAATATATGTATGTACATATGTATATTAGTGATTAAAAAAATAAAATTAAATACAAGTAATATTTATGATAATTTATTTAATAAATAAATGCAATGACTTCTGTGTGTAATTTTCGAAATATATTTTAAGACTTCAAACTTTCTTTTCTATCAATCAGATGGAAGCTGCATTGTAGTAGTTTAGTGAAATTTGTATGTGTGTCTCACACCGACAATGCTGGAAACAAAATCAAAAAATTTAGATTTTTCTTGTGCTTAAAACAGCTGATTGATAAGCGTATGTTCTGTAATTTTATAGCATCAACAATATCGGAGAACGAAAAATTTGCATTTATTTTTTGTGGCATAAAAATGACAGAAATTCAAAATAAAAAGCAAAATTATTGAGCTATTGGAAATTTATCGTTCTCTGCTTGCGCTTTGGGACGTAAAATGTGACGAGAGTTATTAAGGATCAGCAGTACGAAATTTTAATGGAAAAATATAAGGATCCAAATGCAAGCAGAAAAGACTTGACAAAAAAAAAATAAAAACATTACGCACAAATGTATGTAGAAAGATATGTAGAAAGTAAAATAACCCATAAAGGCAGGTAACTAACCGAAAGTTTTTATGACACGATGTAGAAGAGATAAACTTCATTACATTCCATTTTTTAAACTATACATCACTCATTGATGCATCATCTTCTTCATTTTCTAAAAAAAATTTTGTCACATTGATTTCATATTCAATATTTTCATCCAAAGCCCTACGATTGAAATATTGGAGTTAATAGTAAGGTTAATGAGAAAATATATGATTAACACGTAAATATCAAAAATTTTCAGACTTTATCCCATTTTAGCATTGACCGTTTTTTATTTTTGACATGTCAACAAATGCAAATCGTGCAATCATACAAGATGTAAATCTATTATACAAAAGAATGTATCTGAAAGAATGAAGAAGAATGTATCTGAAAGAATTCTAAGTTAACGATATTTTGATCAAATTCTAGTAGATTTTAACAAGATTTATCGCCCAAGTACAACACTTCAGGAATTGTATTCAAAGAGTGATGTTTGTTTGGCTGTTGAAAAAACTTTTTCTTTTTTCAGATGGTCTGGCCTGGTATTGAACCGAGGACCTTTTGATTGGTAGGCAGGTATCTAACTAACCATACCACAGCGGCACAAACATGTTTTAATATATTTTAGTGCAAATATACTCTTCGTTTAAGTATTTTTCTAAATTTAATACAATATAATGTCTTATTTTTATATTGTATGTAACAACCTTGAACATCGCACAAATAACGTGAAAACCATGGTTATTATCAACTAGACTCATTGAAAGGAACCTACAAACGCCAGCTCCGAACTGCAGATGTTATTGTTGGTAAAGTTTTTCAAACGTAAATAGTCAAAACCAGCCGCTAGGAATGTTGTGAGGTGATACCGCGGTTGAAAATTGTCATATGGTGTGGCCTGTAATTGAACTAAGATCTTCCTGGTTGATTCCACAGTGACAGTGACACACACTATTAAATACATAATGCATTTACGTTTCTACATATGTCCTCTGAAGTGCAAATATAGTTGGAAATGGATGGAAAGGATAAGTATAGATATATTGATTGTCCTTAAATACTAAGCTAATAAAGCTCTTCGACACCAGAAATTATTAACCACGTTTATGAGATTGACGCTATTGTGCAGCAAGGAAAATTTGATTCTATACCAAGTAAAAAAAAAATGCTGTAAAAAATGATACACTGGATGAAATATTAGAACGTTGCTGTGTCGAGGAAAAAATGTCCATTAAGGCCCTAAGCAAGCCGAACGTTGTTCTAGCATTCATACTTCCTAGAAACTACGAATTGGGACAAAATTGTTCAATTTTATTTGCTAATGCAACTTGAATTGAGAAGAATTTTATTTCAATAACAGATCCGGTTAACCGGTTATTTGATAAATTTATAACCGAAAAACGGATTTTTAAAAATTGCAATTTTCCGAATTAAGTTGGCTTTTTATTTAACCCGCTTACCAGCCTTGTAAAGAAAATACATCTACATATGATAATACATTTCGCTACCTTCTCCTTTTCACACTTCACACTCGCTTGAAGTTCTTACGTAAGTTAGGAGCAGTGGGTCTAGTCTTCAAATTTTCTCTCTTTTTTATTTCACTGCAAATAAGACTATAATCCACATCCTATTCCTAATTTATCTCGATAATCACTCAGAAAATCGATTATGAATTCTACACAGTAGAAGATAATGAAGAACGCAGAGGAAAAAGGAATTTCTTTTTAAATTTCAATTTCTTCACGAAAATCCGTTAAAATTTAAAATTTGGTTCACACTTAGAATTCTTATCGGACAATAATCCAATCAGATAGACCTCTCAATCGCGCTCAACTAAATCTATAAAATAATTTATTTAACCCATTGATTACATTTAACCTATCGAGTTGCACGTGCAATTCACTCAACCCTATACGAACGGCTGGATCCTATCGAGCTTGTTCAATCACGGATTTAATGTTAATTGGGACTAATTTACTTAACCATATCGCATTAATTGGATCAGGTTATTCAATTGACTTTTAGGTGTTCACTCATGCCTCAAACTTCGTACTTAAATGCACACGAGAATTTAACCCACTGAGTTACTCTTAATATACCGTAAATTTGTCTCAAATACAATGGAACTTTTTCAAATTGCCTCAGATCGCGAGAGATTCAAGCTAACCACGACGGAGTCCATTATATGTACGAAAAAAAAAACGATTTGCAATACAGATAGGAGAAGCTGGAAGAATATTATGAAGCTGTTATAACATCTAGAGATGAGTCAATAACACCCGAGAAAAAGCAGAGTATCAAGAACAGACATAATGTTTGTGCAGAGGCATACTACCGATGTCATGCACAAATGATGGATCTGCTAAATATGATAAGACTAAACAAACGATAAGACTACACAAGAGTTCAATAGACATTCCTTATCGCAAATCTGATCTGATGGATTTCGATCCATTTAAGTTTGAAATGTGTGAATAAATATTTTTTATGCATAATTTAGTTAAAATTTTTAGTTTTCTCTTTTTTTATTTTCTACACACTCACAATAAAAATAATCATAGTATATGAAAAAGATTTGGTTCAGTATTAAAAAAATATTTAGCGGTATCAAGTGCAAACAAGCGCAATAATTAGGTTTGTTGGTGAGCTTGCTGACACGCTCGCAAAATGAGGCACGAAGCGTCTGTAATATGTGCAGAGTCCCAAAAAGCTGCGTAATTCATGAAGATTCTGTGGGCGAGGCCAGTTCTTTACTGCTCGTATATTATTTTCATCCGTTGAAATGCCATCTGCTGTAACTAGATGCCCCAAATCTTTTACCTGTTTTTGGAACAATTCACATTTCTTCACGTTTAATTTTAGTCCAGCCATTGATATTCGTTGTAGAACTTCTGCCAGGTTTTTGAGGTGTTCGTCAAAAGTTCTGCCCATCATTATTATGTCGTCGAGGTAAACCAGACTAATCTTCCAATGTAGTCCTTTTAGTAAGCGCTCCATTAGCCCCTCAACTGTGGCCGGCGCACTGCAGAGCCCAAATGGCATAACTTTAAACTGCCACAAACCATCGTTCGTACTGAAAGAAGTTTTCTCCTTATCCTTGTCTGCGATCTCTACCTGCCAATAGCCGCTTTGTAGATCCAATGTGGAGAACCAGTTTTTTCCAGCTAGCGTGTCGAGCGTATCGTCAGTTCTTGGTAGTGGGTGGCTGTCGTAGTCTACGCAGAATCTTTTACTACCATATTTCTTTTTAACTAAGACTACAGATGACTCGATGATGGTTCAATTACACCGCTCTTCTCCATTTCATTGACCAGTTCCTTAACCTCATTACGCTTCGCCAGAGGTAAACTTCTGGGTGCCTGTTTTATCGGTCTCGCTTCGCCAGTATTAATTTCATGTTTGACTATAGCTGTTCTACCTTGACTTTTATTTTTAGTGGCGAACACGCAGGAGTACTTCTTTAGCAACTTTTTGGCTTTATTTCTCTCTGAAGCTGCTAGACCTGCTACCCACTTCTCTACATTTTCGT
The DNA here is from genome assembly GCA_023159175.1 of Wohlfahrtia magnifica. Classification (NCBI taxonomy): domain Eukaryota; kingdom Metazoa; phylum Arthropoda; class Insecta; order Diptera; family Sarcophagidae; genus Wohlfahrtia; species Wohlfahrtia magnifica. The sequence goes on along the minus strand of JAKWBJ010000336.1, from coordinate 109,758 downwards.
CAAATACCTGTTGGTTCTTGGCTGATATATTGGCAGGTTCCGGCAATTGTTCGCTGTTTATTACCGCCTCTACTGTAGCACCTAGGCATACCTCGGAGTTTTCCTAAATGAATTGTTCATGGCCTGATGGACTGAGCACTCTCACTGGGACCATTCATTTTTTTATTAGATTTGACGAGAGCATTTGCTGTTAACAAATCCATCTTAATTTCTATTGGTTCTACCACCCACAAGCGGTTTTCCTCAAAATCTCCCTCTAAACGCGCCCATATCAGTCAGATCCAGAGAGGAAGCGTTCAGGAATTGGCGCAATAACAAATGTGCCCATACTGATTTGCTTCGCAAACAGACGAGATCTTCATGTGCCGCAGTACTTAGACGCGAAAAGGCTTTATACGAGCAGCGCCTTCGTGCTAAAGTTCTTACTTTTCTGCGTGGAAGTAAAAACTTTTAGTCATTCGTTAAAAGGCTGAGGAACAACGCTAGTTTGGTTCCTGCTCTTATAAAGAATGACCACACATTCACGAACCCGGTTGAAAAGGCAAACCTTTTTGCCGAAATGTAATTCTCACTTGCCGGAGAGCGTTCAACCACTGCCCGAACTTGAAAGAGTATCAGTAACTATGTCTAGTATATTCTTTCAAGCTCGTGCTGTTAAAAGGGTCCTTGCAAATCTCAACGTTAACAAGTCTTCTGGGCCGGATGGCATACCAGCACTGGTCCTGAAGCATTGCTCTTCGACGCTTGCGCGTCCATTAGCTCACCTTTTCAGTGCGTCATATCGCGCCGATATTTTTCCATCTTGCTGGAAGGTTGCCAATGTAACGCCAATCCCCAAAAAGGGCGAGGCTAGTAACCCTGAGAACTACCGTCTAATAGCAGTTTGTTCCGCACTCTCCAAGTTTATGGAGAGTATGATTAATCACCACCTTGTGGGATATCTGGAGTCCAACTATTTACTTAGCGATCGTCAGTACGGTTTCTACTGGTGACCTGCTGGCGTTGCTCTTGGAGAAGTGGAACAAGTCCATTCATGGTTTTGGCGAGAGTAAGGTTGTGGCTCTGGATATCTCAAAGGCGTTTGATAGAGTTTGGCACAAGGCTCTTATTTCGAAACTTAATACTTTTGGTGTCGGTAGTCACTTCTCTCGATTTATATCGAGTTTTCTCAGAGATCGCTCTATAGAGTGGTTATAGATGGGGTCTCATCCGACGAGTTCAGGGTAAACTCAGGGGTACCACAAGGCTCTGTTCTTTCTCCTACTCTTTTTCTAATATTTCTTAACGACTTTCTTCTTCTCACTTCTAATCCTATCTACTCTTTTGCGGATGACAGCAACATTTTTTTGATCGTAGACCGAGCCTTTTGGAGGTTGGGGTAAGAAAGATGAATATGAACGTCACACTCACAAGTGACCTAGTGAAGGTCTCTGAGTGGGGTCGTGCGAACAGGGTCGATTTTATTGCACGTAAGACTCTAGCCAACTCTATCGATTCATTGGAGCACCGTCGCAATGTGGCGTGTGTTTCGTTGTTCTATCGGTACTATAACGGAATATGTTCTAACGAAATTAAGGAATTAATTCCCAAAAATCATATATTTTTACGTAGTACCCGTATTTCTCGTAGAACGCATCCCTTTGTAGTTGATTGTATAGTAAATCGCAAAACGCATTATAGGGAGAATTCGTTCTTTGGTCGCACTGTTCGGGTGTGGAATAATCTTCCAGCGAAAGTATTTCCTGCCACTGACGACATGAGTAAATTTAAATCTAACGTCCATAAACACTACGCCCTCTGTCCTCCTTCCAATAACCTATTTTCCTAGTACCAGCTCAATGCACTGCATGAGTAGGGGCCAATCCCTGGGTGCTGGTCTTATATAAAAAAAATATAAATGAATCAGTCTGAGGTGGTAGTTTGTGTTGTTTGACAGCAACTAATCTTCTGGCGTGCACTTGATGCTGGTATCCGACGTCAAGAGGTATACTACATTACGCCAACTCATTATCTGTTGCCCCATATGCATATTGATGCCATGGAAAATCATAAAATTAGCGCCTCGTCTACAATATAGGCGGCAATAAAAATATGGCTTACAGTAATGTTCGCTATAGTAGCCTTCACCTTAACTTTTCCGTAGACGGTGGCAAAATCCCCAGTAGCTGTTCGTAGTCTGATATTGAGTACCTTCACTATATCGGGTTTGATTATAGACTGTGTTGCACCGGTGTCTATAGTGAAGGTGTATTGTCTATCATTAATGTACCCGCACGCTGTAAGGTTCTTGTTATTTTTCTGCATTATTGATATGGAGATTGAAGGGCCCTCGCTTGTGAAAGCTAGCTAATTGCTCAGTTGTTTCTTCAAATTTGTGTTCAAGTTGTTTAGTAATTTCTCGTACCTCAGTAGAAGTTTCCTCAAGTTTTGTTTAAATTTTTGCCAGAAATTCGGCTCTAGAGGTTTCTTTTACCTGTGCCAAAAACTTTTCGCTATCACCTCTAGAAGTTTCTTGTGCATTCGCCACAGCATTAATTTTTTCCATAAGCTTTTCGGTTTGTACTCACATTTTTTCTATCATCATAGTAAGGAATGAACTAATATCGGCAGTGTTTGTTGTTGCACTAGCACGAATCTCAGGCTGTTCCTCCTCATAAAATTCATAACTATCGATCTTAACACCACGGTGCTGAATTTCCTCTAACAAACGCTTTTGGAATTCGGTCCTATTAACAGTTGTTGAGAGCTCCAATTTATTTAAGTCTGTCCACTTTTCATTCTCGGAATTTCCATTTTTTGGAATTTTTATTTATTTTGTTACGTTTTAACCTTTTTAAAACGTTTGAGTTCATTTATATTGCGCTAAAATAAAATAAAGCTCCACTTTATTGTTGTTTTTACGGTCTTTATTAATTCCTTTATAACTTTTATTCACTTTGTTTTAATACAGCAAATTCGCTTTTACAACACTTTTTATTTACGCCTAAACAGACTTAGGTAATTATGGCAACAATAGCAAGCCCCGACACAAACCAATAAACTCCATATATAAATCCCACAATTAGTCCCTGATGTGGTGAATTTCCTCTTCAGCATTTTCATTATCGTAACTGTAATAAACTCAACAGCAATGTATGTATTTATTTTAATATGCTGTTCACTTTTTTTTTCAATAAAATGTCTTATTCTATTGCTAGTTGCTTAGAGAGTAAAAATTAAATTATGTAATGCATAAAAGTTCTCACTGATATGCAGTATGCAAATACACAAAAGAAAACCGTGATAAAACCAGTATTTAACAACAGTCAACTTTTGCTTGTTGCCATGGGCGTCTGTTAAGGTGTTTTCCACCTAAAAGAGATATTGCAGACGGTATGTAATATGAAAGTACTAACAATGTTAATGTAATAACAGTTATAAAAATAAAGCAAAAAACAAATAATCTTCATTTACAACTTTAAAAGAATTACTCGTACACATACTACAATACCCCATTCTTATATTTTTTTTCTCGTTGTTTTTTTTTTACTAAAGAGAAGAGAAAAAAATTTCATAAATCTTTACGTTTACATATAAATACATATTTTTTTTAATTTTTAATTTTCTTTGTCTTAGATTGTATTTAGTATCAGAATTACTTTCGCTAACAATCTTGTCTTCTGTACATACAATTTTATCAACTGGATTATTACTATTTTCATTTACAAAATTTTTTTCGTTTTGGTTAATCAAAATTTCAGTATCACTGCCCGAATTTCCATTAGTTGGAATTTCACAATTTTTTTTTCTAAATTTTCATGTCCTTTTCTAAGATTAACTTTTTGAAATGGATCTAATGTAGTCGTTGGCATTTCAGGTGTGCTGCAAGAGATAATTTGGTTTGCATGCCTTTTCCATATTCTATTAAATTCCAATTTTACCAAATAGGTTTGTCTACCCAAAACCTTTTTTCCACGATACTTTTCCTGGAGTAGTATAATCTTTTACCATTTTACTCTCATTTATCCTAAACTTTGAATTTTTATAACCCTTATGATATATTATTTGATTTTTCTGTTTTTCCGCAGCGAATTCTTTAACATTTTTACTTTTTCTAATCTCAACTTTTCTTTTAGGGTTAAAAATATCAAGTCTTGAACTTAATTTCCTCTTATTGAACATTAAGGCGGCTGGAGGAACTCCAATACTTGAATGTACCGTGTTCCTATAATCGAATAAAAACCGACATAACGCCGTATTAAAATCTGATGATGGCACACTTTTCAAACTATGCTTCAATGCATTTTTACAAATTTAACGACATTTTCTGCCTGGCCATTGGTAGATGCATGCCCTACAGGTGTGGTTATTTGCTTAATTCCATTCATTTCCAAGAATTTTTTAAACTTATTGGAAACAAAAGATGTGCCATTATCCGAAACTATATATTTTGGTAGCCCAAAACGGGCAAAAAGTTCACGCAAAACAGCAATAACTCTATCACTTGTAGTATTCGTACCCATGTCAATACACTCGACCCATTTACTACTGCTGTCTACTATGACCAAACACCAACGTTTCAAAAAGGGACCAAAAAAATCGGTATGTATTCGGGACAAAACTTCATGAGGCCTGGGCCAAGGAATCAATATCTGTTTGTGTCTGGTCCACCCAAGTCATTAAACAAGCCTCACAAGCCCGAGTAACTTCCTCTAAGTCCTTGCTCTGTCCGGACCACAAACAACACTCACGAGCCATTGCCTTCATTTTAATCACACCCATATGGGAAGCGTGTAAAAACTTAACCACATCTGCAGTTAACCGGGTGGGAATAATATACAATTTCCTTCCTCTGATAACTCTTTTCGTCTTACAAAATATGGCAATAGTTCAGGGTCGTGGCAACGTTCAGGCCATCCAGATTTTATTTTACTTCTGACTTTCTGCAACAACAGGTCCTCTTCTGTCCCCTTAACTATTCTTTCAAAATCTAAAAACGTATCTTCTTCTAACCAATTCTGTAAATAATTAAGGTACACGTCGTCAGGAAATTTTTCCATATCAACATTACATCCCATGGAATGTAAAATCTACAAAAATAGTCCGCTACATTACTCTTTGACTTTATATGACATATGTCAAACTGATACCATATAAGGTTAAAGCAATGCGCTGCAACAGACTAGAGACCATAAGTGGAATTCCCCGTTTTGGGCTAAAAATATGGTGTAGCGGTTTGTTGTCAGTCACCAAAGTGAAATGACGACCATACAAATAATGATGAAATTTCCTTACACCAAATAAGATTGCCACTGCCTCGCGATTTAACTGCGAATATCGTTTCTCAGTGTCCCTTAAAGATTTGGACGCGAATTCTATTGGCCGTTCTACTCCCTGATCATCGATTTTTGATAAAACTGCATCTACACCTACAGGACTGGCATCAATCGTCAATCGCGTCCTACAAGCTGCATTAAAATGGGCAAAACAATTATCTGCCAATAATAAAGACTTAAGCTGATCCATAGCAGCAGAACAGTTATTGTCCCAGACGAATTTTGTATCGACCCGAAGCAAATTGTGCAGTGGGTGTAATAAGGTTGAAACGTCTGGCAGGAACCGTCGATAAAAATTCACCACACCCAAAAAAGATTGCTTAACATTTGTGGGATATGGAATATTAGATATTTCCTTGATTTTTTCTGGGTTCATATGTTACCCACTTTTGTCAATTATATGATCCAAATATTGAATTCTTTTGGAAAAAAATTCACACTTTTCCGCTAATAATTTAAAACCAGCATCATTTAATATGCTAAGTACTTTTTCAATTCTTTGAATGTGCAACCCTCTGTTCGGTGCAATAATTAATATATCATCCAAAAAGACAACAACACCGTCCAAACCTACTAAAATGGTATCCATTATCCTTTGAAAAATAGCAGGTGCCGAAGCCAACACATATATCAACCTAGTGTATTGAAAAAGTCCATTAGATGTTGAAATAGTAGTATATTTCCTCGATTTCTGGCTTAATTTTACCTTCTGATAGGCCATGCTCAGATCCAACTTAGTAAATTCTTCTTCCCCATGCAATCTCGAAAATATATCCTCAATTCTAGGAAGTGGGTACTTTTCAATATTCAAATGCGGATTAAGGGTGACCTTAAAACCCCACAAATTCTAATATTTCCATTTTTCTTTACAATTGGAACAATAGGGGTCCCCCATTCACAGTATTTTACCGGCTGAAGAACCCCAATTTTCACTTCACTAAATAATCTATATCTTTTTCTACTTTGTCCTTAATAGCCACTGGTAATGGCCTTGGTCTAAAAAACTTGGGTAGTGTACCATTTTTTACTTTCAAAACTGCCTCACCACCTCGAAACTCTCCCAAACTACCATCGAAAAGGCTTCCAAATTTGCCAATAATTTGCCGAGCGATTGGCATGGGTGCGCAATAATTTAATTTACAAATTTCAATTTTAAACATTTTAAGAAAATTTCATTCTAATAATGGCGAGCCACCATTTTTAATTACCATAAATGGAATTACTTTTATTCCATCACCATACCTGACTGACTGACATCACATGCACCAATAGTAGTTATACCTGTGCCATGAACAACACGTCAACTTTCCTAAGTTTATATTCTTTAAAATATGCTTCGTAAAAGTTAACCGAGATAACATTATTTTCTGAACTTGTAACAAGTTCCACTTCTAAAAGCTTATCTTTTACAAAAATTTTTATTTTAATAGGACCATCATCAGTCCTACAAATGGAATATAAGCTTGCATCACTATTGTCAATGAAATTAATAGTTTTAACACTACACATTTTTTTAAATGCCCTCTTTGCTTACAATTATTGCATTTGTAATTTTTAAACTTACAGTTCTCACTCCTATGATTACTGTACCCACATACTTTACATTGTTCTGCTAATATTTTACGCTATTGCTGCGGTTGTTGCTTTTTTTGCGGACATCCTTTATTCTTCTTTATAAAATTTAAACCTTCTTCTTTAATTTCATGGATCAAATTATACTGTTGTTTGGTGTACTCCACGTTATTGGCTATTTCCAAGACCTTTTCAAAAGAAGAATCTACCGATTCAAGGAAAATTTTATCACGGGCCGAACACTTTTCTAGCCCCAATACGAATTTATCCCGAATAGCTGTTTCCAAGCTAACACCAAATTCACAATGCACTGCTAGTGCTCTTACTCGAACGGCCCATTCATTTATTGTTTCACTGGCTAGTTTAGTGGCACTATAAAATTTGTAGCGAAACCAGATGTAGCAGCCTTAAAATGTTTATTCATTGCTAACATACAAGTATCATATGTTGTACCTACATCTTCCACTTTTGCTGGACTCACTATGCAACAGCATATACGACGTTTCACACACTGATGTTAATAAGATGGCTTTCTTCTTAGCTGCACCGTTAATTTCATTGGCGATTAAAAACTGTTCCAATTGGTTTTGATACACAGACCAATTTTTTTTAGTGTGATCAAAATAAGGCATTTTTCCGAAAATTAAATTGGCCATGGCTTTTAATTTATAATTATAAAAAAAAATTTTTCAGTTTTTAAAAAAATAACTTATTGTCCTCGTCGCCACTTTAATAAACTCAACAGCAGTGTATGTATATATTTTAATATGCTGTTCACTTTTTATTTCCAATAAAACATCTAATTCTATTGCTAGTTGCTTAGAGAGTAAAAAATCATATTATTTTAATAAAATGTAATACTACTTTTGCTTGTTGCCATGGGCATCTGTTAAGGTGTTTTCCACTTAAAAGAGATATTACAGACGGTATGTAATATGAAAGTACTAACAATGTTAATGTAATAACAATTATAAAAATAAAGCAAAAAAACAAATAATCTTCATTTACAACTTTAACATAATGTAAACATTTTATGATGAGATACGTACATATATTACAGTAACAGTATTTTTAGGAAAAATAAAAAACTGCGCCTAACTGTGCCTGACTCCATATTTTAAGTCCTCTGTTTTTACTTTTATTTAAGAAAACACAAAAAAAAAACGGAAAAACGTAGCAGCATAACGGAAAAAGATACCAAAAATATTTTTATGCCTAGTGATGTAGAACTTTACCTACTTTAACGTTATATAAAATTTTTTACCGTTTTCTGAAAAATTTTTTTTTAAATTAATTTCTACTTTCGGTATCAAATACCTCAATGTGCGACGGATGGAGATGACATTGCTTCAAAACTTTCTACAGAAAAAGACTCTTCGAATACCCTTAACCCATTTTGCAAATCAGTTATGACAATGCGTGAGAATGAGAAAGTAGCACGGTCATATCACTCACTTGACATACGTTACCTACATATTCTCCTCGGCAACTCCCATTTTTCCTGACCTTCTCAGGATCATCTGCGTACCAAACATGGAAAAATACACACAATCATCAGGCCTCAATTGCATATTCGGAATGGTAGAATACGCAGTACTCGTATGCACAAATTACCTGAATACTGTCTCAATCGACGCATGGAAAGGATTTATCCGCTTCAGTTATCAAAATTGCTGGCCCTTTTGAAATAATTTTTCAAGTTTTGGGCGGGGACTACCCTCCGGTTTATATTTTGATAATGGATGAAGATTTGTCAACGCTAATCAAAATGGTTTGGATATACTAAATCTAAATATTTAAGCTAAATATATTACATTAAAGATTTCACTAATTTAAAGATATTTTAAAATTAAAATTCTCAACTAAACCTAAAAATTGAACTAATTACATATCTTAAAACTAATATTGCACTTGAATTTAAATGCCTATCGTTAATCTAAATTTGTAGAAATTCTTAATTAAATTACAGTTATCTCTATCTATCTCTAAAATCCCACACACCAGTCCAGTTCGACCTGTTTGCTTGAAATTCTATGATTTTTTCATAGAAATTTTAGCATTTGAAACTGGTGAAAAATTTTTTTGCTCAATAAACACACCCAATTTCTTCAAGGCTACTCTGACGACATATATATTCCAATTAAAATGTCTGTTTCTCTTCTTTGGAAATCTGGAAAGAAATTTCAAATCGGGAGTATCAAGCTAAGTTATTAGCTTATAAGTGCATGAAGGTCAGAAAAACCGATTTTTTACCCGTAAATCCAGATTTTGGAGGTGTTTTGAAAATTCTAAAAACAGATCCCTGTTCTACTCAATAGCGCCTATCAGAAAAATAGTATCACAAATAGTATTGCCAGATATTTTTTGTCGCACCGTGTTATAAGTTTATATAAATGTACGATTTTAAGTGAAGCATGCAGTTTAATTTTTTGCAATACTGCTTTAAAGAACTAAATATTGTAAACTTTTTTTGTTGAAATACATACAGTACGGTACAATTCAATGCAAACTCGTTTTAAAATGTAATTTTTTATTGTTAGAAGGTGGAAACCAAAAACGATTTCTAAAGAAACTTAAAAAATATTTAAGGATTTTATTTTATATTTACATTATTTTTGATGCATTAGCAAACAAAATAATAACATAAAAATAATATTGTTGTAAGATTACAAACAAATGTAAAAGTATTTAATTTTGAGGTTTTGACAAAACAATGTATGGTTTTGGGTCTATCGAGTACAGACAGCCAGACAGACACACATTCATTTTTTTATATATGTAGATAAGGAAAATTTATAAAAATAAATAACAATAGAGAAAATAAAATAATAAAAAAATAACTATCATTACTATTAATATTATTTCGATCTTATATCATGTTCACACATAAGTCTTGATTGGTAATTAAGCGATTTTAGGAAATTAAAGCCTTAATTGAGGAAAATTTACCATAAAATATCCCAATTAATAAATTTCTCAATTAGTAATTAATTGCATTATTAATTGAAACAAATTTACATTTCAACCCTATGTAAAGTATGCAAAATGGGGAGTGGCAACTTTGTATAATGTGTGTTCCGTGAGAACTGACAACTATTGCAGTATGGGAAATCTGTATTCACATAAATTTTCAAATAGCATTTTTAAAATAATTAATTTTTAATAAAATAAATATTAGAAATACTTTTATACAGTTTTAAGTAAAGAGGAAGTAAATGAAAAAAGTAAACAAAAATTTTGTGTATTGAATTTGCGTTTTTTTTTTTAAGTTTTACACTGTTTTTAAAGTCAAAGTGTTATTATCTATTTTATTATTTTGTTTCAAAATCATAAATTTAAGTTTTCACGAAAAAAAATCTGTCATACCATTTTAACTGTCAAATGCTAATTAATTCAACCTAATTGCGCTGTATGTGAACAGAAAATTCTATAGTTTAATTTAAAAATTAATTGACTCAATTAAAATCTATGTCTGAATATGGTATTAATAAGAAGTCACTACATTTTTATACAAAAACAACAAAAATAAGAAGCAAACTCTCAAGACAAAATTAGTCAATTATAAATTATAAAAATAAAAAATCTTTTTATTCTCGCAATTAAAAGTCAGTTATAAATTATAAAAAATCGTTTTAATCTCTCGATTAAAAAATAAAAAATTGTTTTATTCCCTCGATTAAGAGTAAATGATTTAACTCACAATTTCAGTGTCGGTTTTTAAAAAGAAAGCGAAAACTAAATAAAATAACAGTAAAGTAAAAGAGTAAACCATACACAATGCGACAGTAAGTTAACGACACCATTTGGAATATTATAAGAAGCGCCCATAATTTGCTTCAATAACAAGCAACACAAAGTGGTGGCAAAGCAAAATGTTGTTTTCTGAAACCAGAGGTCGTATATTTCGGACATTTGATAACAAAAGATGGTATCAAAACTAATCCAACAAAGTATAAGGTAATTGAACAGTATCCTACTCCCAAAAACTCAGATGAAGTTAGAAGATTAATAACCTTTTGTAATTACTACAGGAGATTTATTCCAGACTTTGCCAAGACTGCCATATGCCTTAATAATCTGCTAAAAATAATTTATCTTTTAACTGAACAGAAGATTGTCAAAAAGCGTTTGTCCCACTAAGAAATAATCTAAAAAATTCGCCAATATTAAAGTACCCTGACTTTGATGAAGCATTTATATTAACCACTGACGCTTCAAATACGGCTCTAGAAGCAATACTTTCTCAAGGAGAAATAGACAAGACTTGGCTCTATCATATGCAAGCAGGTCACTTAATAAGCACGAACAAAATAAGTCAGCCATCGAAAAAGAATTTTGGGAATTCACTGGGGCATTCAGTTCCTTAGACCATACACTTAGACCTTATTGCTTTGTTTACTCATAAAAACCCTTCATCAAAATTAACTAGAATAAGACTAGAACTATCAAACTATGGCTTCGATATAATATACAAAAAGGGAATAACACTAATGCAGACGCATTATCCCGTATTGAAATAAATTCAAAAATTTTAACAGACATGATTCCTCTCTCTATGATGCAAACGAAAAAAAAAAACTTTGACAATAACATGAAGTATGTTTAATAATGATATGAAAAATGAAATAAATAAAGAAATGAGTACTCAAAATAAAAATAATAATGAGAACGCCATATCTCAAAAGGAGATTAATCACCTCCACATGTGCGAATGCACGTCAATAAATGATATAAAGAAGCTTCAAAGAATACAATCTATTAATGATATGAATCTGCAGAATGAATTTGATAATAACACGCGTGATATGTAATAGAAGTGAAAATCCTATGTTTTCAGAAACATTTATGGATAAACTTTTATTGAAATTAAAGAAATTGAAATTTAAAACGTACGTACTATATGATGATGATGAAATTTTGAAATATATAACGGCCGAAAACAAAAACGATATTGATATAACAAAATGATATTGATATAATTATATACAAAATACCAAAAAAAAATAAAATAAAATAAAAGATAATATAAAACAATAAAGATTATAAGAGGAATTTCATGATACATCACATGGAGGACACTTTGGAATCAAGAAACTTTGTCAAAATTGAAACAACGATTTGTTTTGAAGAATATAAACAAAATGGTGAAAAACTACTTAAGAATATGTGACTTATGCCAGAAGAACAAAGAAGTAAAACATACAAAAGAACCCTTGACTGTAACAGATACACCATCACACGGTTTCGATATTGTTGTAATGGGTACAGTTGGTCCATTAAGACCATCCAGACATTTTAGATATATACTTACTATGCAGTGTGAGCTAACGAAATACATATGTTATTGCTTGCCCAATTGAATCAAAAGAAGCCAAAACAATCGATAAAACTTTAGTAGAACATGTTATCTTGAAATATGGTTTATTTGGTATTCCCAAAACAGATAGAGGTACAGAATTTACCAATTAATGGATGAGAGAAATTTGTGGATTATTAAAAATAAAACAACATTTTTCAACACCTTACCATCACGAAACATTGGGAACAATAGAGCGAAATCATCGTGTTCTAAATGAATATTTTCTGAATTTCGTAGAAGACGATAACTGGCACGAATGGATACCATACTTAGCTTTTGCTTTTAGCACAACCCCTATTTTGGACACAGACTATTCACCATTTGAACTAATTTTTGGTAAACTTCCCCGACTGCGAGGTTACAATTTAAGTGACAGTAGATAGAAAGGTTTGTAGTCTCGATAACTACTTGAACGAACTAATTAGACTTCGTCACTCATGGCATAGTGAAATTGATCTTGAGGTGAAAAAAAAGAAAATTAGATTCCGAAGGGAAACAAAATAAAATAAAACTCAGCGTAGGAGATTTAGTTTTTCTGAAAATTGATAATAGAAGAAAATACGAATCCCCTTAAAAAGGTCCATACAAAATCATAAATTTAGACAATTCGAATGTTACTATACAAATTGACAAATCAAAATTTAAATGCGTGCTCAAGAACATGCTAAAAAAATGCAATATTTAACAAACAAACAAAAATTATTTATGTAATAACAAAAACAATCTATTTAAAGTTTATTACCCTTAAAAACCTAAATAAAACATATTACATATTATATAGACGTAATAAGAAACTTATATTATAAGTTTATTAACTTTAAGCATATATGAATTATTGTGTAATAAGATCAATATATAAGAATTTAAATATTCTATAAATTGTATGCAAGAGTCTTTAATTTTAAGTTCATTAACCAAAACAAATAAAAATAATTTTAATGAAATAAGAATCTTTTTAAATGATAAAGTTAGTTTAATGACAAAAGAATTTTTTTTTTTTGTAAACATCATTTATTTTTATTAATACCCAAAACTAAAAGGGTAAGGGTGTAGCTGTGTATACTTATTGTCCACACTATAATTAAACCCAAACCAATTTCAAACATTGTATTTGTAAATTGAATAACTGTTTTAATATAAACAAATTCTCAGTGTAAACGCATAAACATTAATTGATTGTTATGGAATTATTTTGCATTTAATAATTATGTTCTTTGTGTCTTATAATTTATGCTGACGTAGAATAAATTTAGTATATAAGTTCAATGTTGATAGAAATAAATAATAGAATTAATAAGATCATTTAACTTTAACGTTGTGTTATTTTCATTGATTCTCAAAAAGAGCATTTTGATGCGCGGAAAATGCGGCAGCAGTGCTAAGAAAATACTCAAGCAACTTTAGGTACCATAATATCACTACACCAGTAAAGATTTGATGTTAAATAAGGTAAGAGACGAATTATTATTTTCATCAGATATCAGACCATTCACTAGTTGTACACCATAAGTTTTTGATATAATATACAGTAAATATTTTTTAATATAAGGAAACAAACAAAAAAAACAGAACAGAAAAAATACATTAGATTCTACTTTTTCCTTTGCCTATGTAACGGAAAATCCATAAAGGAACACAAGTAAGAACATATAGAGAATGGGCAATTTAAAAGCTTAAATTTAAAAATGCAATAAAACAAAAACGGTTTAAAATTTTGCTAAATTTATTATGTTTTCGTGAAGTACAATTGTTCTAGTTAGAAATGAAATATTATTTCATTTACATGGCTGCTGCGGCTGGTCTCAGAGTACCCCATTCAATCGGACCAATTTTCGAGAACTTTTTCGAAAATTAAGAAATATTAAGAATAGAGTTGGAGAAAGAACAGAGCCTTGCGATACACCTGAATTTAACCTAAACTTGTCGGATGAGAACCCATCTATAACAACTTTTATAGAACGATCTCTAAATTTCGATAGTAGTGCCTCATGCCAAACTCTATCAAACGCCTTGGACATATACAGAACCACAAATTTACTCTAACCACCTCTTAGAGAATAACGACAGCAGGTCGCCAGCAGAACGACCCTTGCGGAAGCCGTATTGACGATCGCTTAGCAAATTGTTGGACTCCAAATATTTCACAAGGTGATGATTAATCACACTCTCCATAACCTTGGAGATTGCCGAACAGGCGGTAGTTTTGAGGGTTGGTAGCCTCACCCTATTTAGCGATTGGCGTTACATTAGCAACCTTCCAGCACAATGGAAAAATACCGGCGCGATATGACGCACTGAAAAAGTTTGCTAATTGACACACAAGTGTCGAAGAACACTGCTTTAAGACCAGTGCTGGTGTACCATCCAGCCCAGAAGACTTGTTTACGTTGAGATTTGCAAGAACACTTTTAACGGCACTGCCTCGAAAGTCTATACTAGGCATAGTTACACTTTCGATGATTGACAGTGTTTGAAGGCTCTCCGACAAGCTAGAATTACTTGCAAATAATTCAACCAAAAAGGTTGCCTTATCAACCGGGTATGTAAATGCTTGGTCATCGAACTAGCGCTATTCCTGAGCCTTTTAACGAACGACCTGCGGCACACGAAGATCTCGCTGTTTGCGTAGCGAATCAGTAAGGTCGCATTTACTGTTACGCCAGTTCCTGCATACTTCCTCTCTAGATCTGACTGCTGTCTAGCTGACTAGCGTCGACATTTCAGTCCAGGAAACAAAGTTTCCAATTAAAATGCCAAAAGAAATTGTTGAGCTCAGCTTCTTCATAGACATAAACTGAGCGTCTCGTAGGTGAGACGTCATGGAGGGCGGAGAACGAAAAAGGGGCAGAAATGGTACAATGATCTGAATTACCGAGAGGTGCAAGAATCTCAACTTCATATTTTTCAGGGTGTAAAGTGAGGAAAAGGTCGGGGGTGTTTTGGTAACCATCTACACTCGATATATGTGTAGGTTCATTCACTAGTTGCGCAAGGTTATTATACGCGCAAATAGGTCAATATATTGGCCATCAGGAGTTGTGCGGCCAGAATGGCGTAGCCAAGACGAATTGTGAACATTGAAATCACCAGCAACAACAGTTTCACTGTTTGGGAAATTCGCAAGGATATATGATATGGTTCGGAAAGAGAGTCGAAGCAAAATATGGAAACCTCTGTACCCGAGCTTGGACTTCTGTACAGAAACCCGAACTGCAAAGGTCTGCCATGATTCTGAAATTAACCCAAAGACACTTAAATACCGCATCATATATGCCAAGAGATTGCTGGCATTGGTACACAACTTCATCGCGGATGTACATTGCCAGACCCCTATAGAAACTAAAAAGGGTTCTGTTCCTTGGTGATACCATATTTGGGTTTCTTAGCCCCAAATACGGCAATTTTGCTTATTAACGTACCAACCGAGATGAAAATGATTTAAATGATGATAAATTTCCAATGAATCCCATTGTTGCTCAAGCGCAAATCGATTCATTTCGTTCAATGGAGATAATGTACTGAATTTTGTAACAGAATAGAATGTCATAAGTATTGCCAGGTTCTAAATAGCCGCTGGGTCAAATTTAAACCGATAGATGGCCCACTCGATATATACATATAAACCGTATTAGAACAAATAATCTCGCTCGATTATTATAGTTATTGTAACACCCATAATGTCCCCTAATATTAATATAATCGAATGTCTCCCTACTTCCCTCTTAATAATTAAAACATTCACGTCTTTTTATTTTCCCTTATTTTAACTTGCTACTTACTATTTTCGTTATTTGTAAACTTGCTCTTTTCTACTTTTATTAAAAAGTACATTTCCGGTCATCCGGTCAAAATTACCGTGATCTCCAAACATTTATAAACGGACATAATCAAGAATGGGCTAAAGGGCAGAGCTCGGGAAACGATCGAGATCATGGCTCGATCATGTGAGGACATAAACAATGTCTTGCTAAATAATTTCGGTGATAGGAATAGTACAGAAGAGCTTCTTGAAAAATTGAAAGAAGTAACCTTTAGGACTAATTGCGTAGAGTCTTACAGTGATCTTAAATAATAAGACAATAATGGTTGTTGGGTCTGATTCAGTAGCCAATGAATGCGCAAGAAATAACATGAGGACAGCTCTAAGCATTTTTAAAGAAGAGATGCTGTAACCCATGAAGACAATATTAATTTGCAGAAATCCAAACAGGCTAGAAGAAGCAAAAGAAATATTATTCCAGTCCGGATAAGCTTGCTCAAGGGGCTCAAATAGTCCTTTTGAAATAAAAAGACAAGGTAACAAGAAACCATATCAGAATAAAGTGAACGTACGCTTTCATTTCCAAAGCTGGAGTCATAGAATATTCCAATCTCCACATAACTACAGAAGTGGCAAACATGAGGACTTTCAATCAAACAGTAATAATTATAAATTTCCAAATGTACAACTCCGATCCAACCATTTTCAATACCAATCGCCTGTGGAACCTATGGACGTAAATATGATCCAAACGGTTAACCAAGGCTTTCCTACTACAGGAATTCGTTATCAAAACCATAATCTCATAATCCCACTAGTATCAAAAAAGGAACAAATAAAGCAAGTATTGGTAGCAAAAATAAATCACCAGAATATTTTCTATGTCAGGCCTCACAGGGGAATTACCCCATATAATAATTAGAGAAACTTTATCGTGGATGGAAGACTAAATCTTCTAAAATAAACCTAAAAGCCCTACACAATACAGTGGTAACCCAAACAATCTACAAAGTACCGTTTTTCGAAGAGTTAGAAGATCCTAATGATTGGATTAATTTGATAGAATGTAAGTTTCGTGATACTTATCAATAATATTAGGTAACGATGTATCAAAAAGATAAAAGCAATAATAATCAAAATCAATCAATGATGAACATTAAAATTATTCCCTTAAAATTCCCGGGTCCTAGTTCCGTGAAAATTATAACCAATACCGAAAAGGAGTTAGTTCACGTTAAAAACTGTCATAATGCCAATGGAGAACTTATAGTCGAAGTAGGCATACATATATGATTCACAACATTTCACATTAGAAGTTATGACCACCAATCACTGTCCAGGCGTGATACACTTAGGTCCTAAGGATTCTTCGCCCGTCACTTGTGAAAATTACTATATTAGTGATGAAGAATTGTATAACGATTATCATAGGGAACCATCTCTAAACTATCCGATCAGGATGGATTTTAAGTTAACATTTACTAATGTAATCCAACATCGAATTAATACAATCAATGATAAACCTACTTTTACAAAATCTTACCGCTACCTCTACATCAACAAAGAAGAAGTGAGGAAACAAACTCAAGAAATGCTAAATAACAAAATTATCCGACCTTCTTCTCCATATTCCGCCACTATCTGGATCGCACCTAAAAAGGACGATGCAAGCGGCGAAAATTTGATTACTTGTTATTGATTACAATACTGGATCAGCTAGGAAGAAGTATTTACTTTACAACACTTGACATCGCTAAAGGCTTCCATCAAGTCGAAAGAGACGAGAGAGACGTGCATAAAACAGCATTCTCTGTGAAAAGCGGTCATTACGAATTCTTAAGAATGCCTTTCGGCTTAAAAAATGCACTAGCCACTTTCCAACGCCTGATGAACGCAGTGTTGGGTGGCTTGTTACAAAAGATTTGTCTGGTGATTATTTTCTTTACGTCACTTGAAGAGCACCTGAATTATGGAAGCCAACCTTAAAATTCAACCGGACAAATGCGAATTTTTAAAAGAGAAACAGAATTTCTCGGATACAGTAATCCTAGAAGGAATAAGGCCAAATAATAAAAAAGGTGAAATGTGTAGTCAGCTACCCACAGCCAAAAACTCCAACGGAAATCAAACAATTTCTCCGTCTTAGCGGATACTACTGTAAGTTTATAATGGACTATGCAAAACCTATGACTAAGTACCTCAAAAAGGACGTTAAATTGAGCATAAACGATCTTGAATATATAACTAGCTTTAAAACGCTAAAGACTATTCTTTGTAGTAATTTCGCACTAGAAGCAGTCCTTTCCCAAGACAATCATCCGATTTGCTATGCCAGCTATGAGCATGATATCAATGAGAGTACTGTTGAAAAAGAATTTCTTGCAGTTATATAGGCTGTTGGGTACTTTCGCTCATACTTCTTTGATAGACAGTTTGTCATTCAAACTAACCACCAGCCCTTGCAATGGTTGTTTTCTATTAAGGAACCAAATTCTAAGTTGGTAAGATGGAGACTCAAACTAAAAGAATACGACTACGATATCGTCTACAAACATGGAATTAATAATGGAAATGCACACGCGTTATCCCGAATTACAACCGATACCTCCCAAATTAATACAATGCAAACTATTAACGAAATTAGAGAAGTCATGAAGCCAATTACCTTTTATAAAAATCAAATCATTATATGTAAAATTAATTCTGATTCTAATAGAATTCGTATTAGAAAAATATTCGGAAATACTCGGAGAACTTTCCATTTCAAAGAACTAAACCGGGTGGTAACTTTAATTAAAACACATTTCAGCCTAACTCAGATAAATGCGGTATTAATAGATGAATTTTTTTATAAGACATTTAAAACCTAATGTAATGAAATTTCAGATTACGATAATCCGAGGATAATAAAATGTAAACCAGTATTCGAAGACATAGAAGTCAATGCTGAACTAACAGAAATTATTAAGCTAGAACACATCTCAAAAATAACGATAGGGGAATCCAAGCAGTTTTTAAAGAATTAAAACTAAGGTTTTATAACCCCAATTTAAGGGTAAAAATAACCAAATTAATAACAATTTCGAGATCTGTATTTTAGAAAAGTACGACTGCATACCACCAAAAACACCTTATAAGGTTACCAAAACACCAAATACCCCGCGGGAAGTGGTTCATAAAGATGTGTTTTATACTTTGGAGAAAAAACAGTTTTTGATCGATAAGTTACCTAAATACGCAATGGCGTTTAGGATTAGGGAAAGGAATTGCGCTGAATTTAAAAATAAACTCTTACAAGCCATTAACATATTCGAAAAAATAGAAAAAATTATTGTAGACAACGAATTAGGTCTTAAAGCATCTGATATGCAGGTATTTTTAAATCAAGAAAATATTTCTATACACTTCACTTCTAACAGCAATCATACATCTAATGCACATATAGAAAGGTTGCACAATACTATCAACGAACATTTACGACTTTTGAGACATAACGAAAGAAATAGCGATGAGATCATAGAAAAAAAAATGATAAGAAATATAGAATTCTATAATAATATATACTATTCACAGTATAACTGGTAATAAGCTTATAGGCTTTGTAAACGGTAAAGTAAATGAAGATAAATACAAAGATATACACGATTTAATGGTAGCAAAAAAGTAAAGGATATAGCCAAACTGAACAAGAATAAGACAGATATAGAGTTGGAAGAAGGAATCAATTACATTAGGGAAGTAAGAGGGAAAAAACCATAGGAAATATAGGAAAATTGATGCCAATAAGATCGACGACGACCATTTACACACTAAACAAACTGGACACACGTTAAACCTAAAGGCAAATACCAGTACAGAGACAACCCTTACAGTCATTAAACAATTTGTCAACTTTATTTCAGATGGCGACTTGTATACTTACTTTGGCATTTTTCAGAATTGCTACCTGCCAATTAATTGAGATTCAGGATCTAACTAATGATAATGGTTATTTACCAACAAAAATAGAAGAAGTAAAAGTCATACAACATTTTGACAAAATTAAAAAAAGTAACTCATATTGTCAATACAACCTACTACGAGAAGACTTTCAACTTAATTCTAAGAAACATACATACTGTAAACATAACCACCACCGAAATAAAGACGTTATTAGATACGACGAACAAAAACTTTTTTCTACTGAAAGCTAACAATGTAGTGATAACCAATCCAAATTAAAGAATCCCTGAATCCATTGTACTAAACCAAAGGACTCTAGACAAAAAAACGGACAAATTTACATACCTTAATAAATTAAAACATTTTTTACAAAATAAAATAGCAACGCTCACAGACAAAGTTAAATTTATTTCCCATATATACCAAAATAAACAATGATATCTCACTCTTCCGCGACCATATAGATCAGGGGTGAGCAACCTTTTTAATCAACGGGCGAATTTAAATTTTTTGGAGGGCCTTGCATAAAATAACTCTTTTTAATAATTTACAAAATTTTATTTATAATAAACATTAATATAAAAAATAAAAAAGAAATAAAGATTTCACACACAGATTTGAATGCAAAAAAAGGCAAGTATTTTTAGTGAGAAATTTGGCACTGTTTCTTCGATACAAGCTGATCGATATCAGCTGGAATTGATGAGATGGCTAGACGTACGCATCTTTCTCATCATCACTTAGTCTTGATCGGTAGTCGGTTTTGATGAATTTCATGGTTGAAAATAATTGTTCGCGAACATACTTACTTCCAAACAGAGACATCATTTGCTTTGCATTTTTCGTCAAAAGCGGAAATTTCTCAGGGCTCACATATGATTTATAAAAGTTTTCGATGTTTACTGAAAGAAATACATTTTTTAAATCGGTATTATTCTGCATGTCAATCACTTCCATTTGAAACTCTTTGGGAACTGTATCCACAACGATAATAAATGGTGAGGAAAACATTCATTCTGTCTTCTCAGTTTTGAACATTTGGAATCGTAATTGAAATGTTTATATATGGTGCGTATTTTTGAGAAGTGGTAACGTTTTCTTTTTCTAAATGTGGAAAGTGAAACATATTATTCTGCAAAAGATGCTGTTTCCACAATTTTAATTTGCACTCAAATCCCTGAATTTTATCATACAAGTTATAAATAAACAGTCCTTTGCCTTGATGTTCAATGTTAAGATCATTGAGATGCTGGGTCATGTCGATAAGAAACCCAAAGTCGCACATCCATTCTTTATTAACAAAATGAGGGAAGTCATATCCCTTCATATCCAAGAACAATTGTATTTCGCTTTTTAAGTTGTATACTATTTTAAGCATTGCACCTCTACTAAGCCAGCGTACTTCGGTATTAAACACCACATCGCCATATTCAGTTTATAAATCCTTTAGGAATTCTTTAAACTTCCGGTGATTTAATGCTCGCGACTTAATAATATCAATTTAATTATTGGTAATGTGACATTTGGCATACTCAATCTTTTCGCACATAAATTTTCCTGGTGAATTACGCAGTGGTTAATGAATATTTCCCTTCCTGTGGCCTTCTTAATGTCTTGAAACAGCCTTCCTGATACTCTAACCTCCATACTTGACATTGCTCGTGCTCCATCAGTCGATACACCCATAATCTTTTCTAATAAAATTGAAAAAATTTTCCAACACAGACTTTAGATTATCGTACAAGTCTTTGCCGGTTGTAGTTCCTTGCATAGGAATCAGTGAACACAATTCTTCGGTAATATTAAAATTGGACTCAACACCACGTATAAATATAGCCAGCTGTGCTGTATCGCTAATATCGGAACTCTCATCAAGTGCCAAAGAACAGTATTCGAATTTTGCAATGCGTTCACAAAGCGTTGTTGCCATGTTCTCAGACAAGTCTTCAATTCTCCTTGCTATGGAGAATCTTGGTAAGCTAATGTTTGAAATAATTTGTATTTCTTAAGGATATGCTATTTCTGCGACAGCAGTCAGACATTCTTCTATCATCTCTCCATCCGCGAAGGGTTTCTTTTTTTTGCCAGTATTTGACTGACAATATAACTAGCCTTTACTGCGATATTTGATAAAACAGTTTGATTTAAAAAAAAATCCTTTTGTTTTTCGAAGTTTTTCTCCATTTGATTAAACTTATCTATCCGGAGTTGTCCTGTTAGGTTTTTGTATTGTTGTTCATGTTTTGTATCGTAATACTTTTTTATGTTATATTCTTTTAAAGTCGACACAGTTTCTGAGCATGTTAAACATACAGCTTTATTTTTGGCGAAAGTGAAAAAATAATTAAATTTCCACTTTTCTTAGAAATTCCTGTGCTCATCCGCAATCGTCCGTTTTTTTGTTTTCTTTTCAGACATTCTATTATGGAAAAAAATTTTAAAGTTAACAAAGTTTGGGGAAAACTTAATTTTGAGTAAAAAAAACTCTAACATTACCTTTTCGACAATAAAATTTCACTAACTTTTTCAAGAAATACAAAAATTGTTAGTTAACAGCTTACCAGTCTGACTAATTGTGTGACAGAAACAAACACAAATAACCACAGAGCCGGTGCGTTCGTATTTGATGTTTGAACAAAAGGGAAATCCTCCGTTTTACATTAAAAATAAATATGTATGCACAACACTTCTTTTCAATTTCGCGTTATACAAGTCATAGTTTCACGATGAACTGTAACGGAATTCTATTTAAATGTGTTGTAGAAATATTTCGTTATGCGGAGTTTCCCGTAATTAATTAATTTTATAATAATATAGTCGCAATTTAGACGATATGAGTTTTCTTGCATAAAACTTAACTTTATGTACATATGTATACATATATAGAGAACATGTTCATGTACTTGATATATGTTTTAATTTCTTGTTCGTAATTTTTTTTAAAATTTTAATTTTATTTTTTATTTTTACTTATTTATGCTGAAAGCTAAAAAGAGACAAATAAATAAAAATTCAAAAAAATGTTTAAACGGAAATGCAAATTTAAACAAGAATAATAAAAATTCTTGCAAAAATTCTTTTACCGTCTAAACTGGGAAATATTGATGGGAGAAAGTAAGTAAAATAAACCAAATTTTAAAAATGCTTGGCGAGCCGCAATGACATGTTAAACGGGCGCAAGTGGCCCGCGAGCCGCGTGTTGCTCATCCCTGATATAGACAATGTTGCACAAGTAATCTTCTCCAGTAAACTTGGTGTCATTTCTTCAGACATATTGACTTGATAGGCGACTTTAACAGCTACAGTGGCCGTAGGTGTAAACGATTCCAATATCATGATAATTCTTCTTATACTACGATATTGGAAATAACCTCTTTCAGAAATTGTCTTGAACCAATCCTGAATATCTACTATAACCAATAGCCCTAGAAAATAAAGAAGTACTTGTAGATTTTCACAGCAATGCTTATAATAATAATGTAAAAAATAATATGAAAAAGAATTTTGTTTTAGTAAATGATGCTTATCTAAAACAAAAAATATTTAAGAAGCATATTGTACTATGGAAAAATTAGAAAAAACAATTTTAACTAAGATCACACCCGGTATTCTTGTATTTAATTTTTTTTTTTTTTTTTTTGATAAGCTAACGCATAACTGTAATAAAAATAATATATGTACATAAGTATGACATGAAACATTTTGTTTTAATATCAACATTGTGAAGTAAAAACGCTTAAAAAAACATATATAAATGTAAAAATTAAAATATGTAATAAATTTATACTACCTAATCTAATAACAAAATTAATAAGAAACCTAATAATATGGCAAATTTTAAATTACAAATCATTCTAACTTAGACAAACGAAACATGAAAAAACTATAAAAACAATATTGTATGAGAATAAAAATTCAAATATAATCGGTATAAGTATAAATATAATAATAATAATTGTAAAAATTGTTTTAAGTACTTAAATTCCTTGTAAGAAGAAAAATGTTAATCTTAGAAATTTCGTCGGAGCCTCGAGCTAGCAGTGGGGGAGTTACAGTAACACGCATAATGTCACCCAAATTAATTTTATCTACTACTTCCACATAATAATTAACACATTCACGTCTTTTTATTTTCCCTTATTTTGACTTGCAAGCTGCTTTTTCTTTATTTGAAAATTTTCACTTTTCTACTTTTATTAAAAAGTACATTTCCGGTCACATGGTCAAAATTACCAAAAAAATAATAATGAGTGATAAACAATTCCAAAGAATTGTTTAAATCGTTTAAACAATTCCAAAGAATTATTTATCACTTCAATTTGTTCGAGTTCGACGAGTTTCTGTTCAAACATAATTCCAAATAAATTTGGACGGAACGAAAACGCTTTGATTGGAATTTTTGGAATATAAAAAGACTCAAAAATTAATTTAGTGTTAGGTGTTTAGTGTCAAGTGGTAATAATAAACAAAATAATAAGTAATAAAGTGTTGTTTTAAAAAAAGATCCTTTAACTTATTATCTGGCAGAGAATTATTTTCTTCGTACATATGTACAACCGAACAAGGCCGAGTAGATATAGTGTCAAGAAAATCTTTATACATAGTGAAAAAAGAATAAGGTTTGACTTTTATCATTAAAAAGAAAAAGTTTTCGTTTTATTATTTTTTTTTTTTTGTTTTAATTCAATTTCATATAGATATGTATTAGCTAACAAATAACAGCAAAAAGAAAAAACAATAAATTTTAATTCAAAAATAAGATTAAAAAAAAAATAAAATTTTGTTGTCAAGGAAATGTTTTTACATACTAACATAATATTAATAAATGGCATAAAAATATTGAGTTGCAAGATAATCAATATTTTGTATGGCTAACATTGGCATCAATTACAGTTTAGAGACGACTTTTCATGGAAGAAATAAATTTTTGCACACACTAAGTTGGCTTTCTATCCCATTCCTTCACAATTTCAGCCCCTAATTCACCATGGATTTTTGAAACGCCTCTTGGCGGTACTTCTTTTCAGATAAATCTATAAATTTTTAATTGGGCTTAAAACTAGGCTCTGAGCATGTGTCCAGCATTTTGCAACAGTTAAAAAGAAGCCAAGTTCTTAAGAAAAGAGCCTATTTTTTTGGTTATTATGCTGATAGAACTTGAACTTCGGCTTTCTTTTAGTATAAGGCCTAATTTTGTAGCACAGTTTGAATTGTGTTTCGACTTTCCAACGCTTTTAATGGTTTCTTCTATACTTCATTAGGGCCGTCATTACAAAAAAACACTTTTATGTTCTCATCACAAAATAGATATATTATATGTATATAAATTGATCCCTGTAGTCAAGTTTGGAAATAAGTGACAGAGCAAAAGACAGTCGCCTTTCTTTCTGTTGAATTGTAAGCAGTGGTTTTTTAGTGTTACTCTATATAAAACAGTCGTTCTTTTTCAAGACTTGCCTTACCGTTTCGTGGGAAGCTGTCACGCAACATTCTTCTCTGAACTCACCAGAAAGTGTTCTTTTGGATACAAATGGATTTTTGTCCACATTTCATCGTAACACGCTTTCTGTTTTCTATTAATTATTACGTGGGAGCTATGGTGAATATATTAATGTTAGACTATATTCGTTTTTAGAGCGCCTTAAATTTTTGACATAGTTTGTCTTCTTAGTGAGAACATATCAGATAATTCTTGATCCGTTTTCTCGACCGGGTGACTATAGCAAACCAACTAATTTACCTCCGACACTGTGAGGCATTTTAGTCTCGTATATTCAGCATTTATTTGATAATAAAATCAAACCCTTTAATTTAAACGTTTCAATACTCAGCAGGCAACTCAACTACATAACTTTAAATACACTTCACTGACTTCTTTGAAACTAGTCGTGGTTGATACTTAGATTATTTTTAATGGAGAAAACTGACTTTTTTAACATTGCCATGTCATAGGCAGTAGTCAATTGTCTAAATATATTTGACTTTGAAACTAACTTTAAATTAGTAAAACACAAAGTTATCTTATACATAGTTAACTATAAACTAACCGTATTTAAATTTGATTTAAGTTGACTATATAAAAATATAATTTAAGCAAGCTAACTAACGGTGAGCGTAAAATCCTTCAAGCACCAGATAAAATACTAATAAATATAATAATGCATGTATGAAATTGTTCTAATCTTTATTTTCGAAAATTACATTTAAGAAAAATTATAACAATTATATACAAGAAATAAAATAAGCAAGCAAATAACAAAATATTTTTCCTTGAAATACTCTCTCCGAAAATATGGGAAATAGCATATAAAAAAACGGGGTTTTTACGGATTTATTTGATAAAATAATTCTTTATTAATTCGGGTGCTTTTTTTCTAAAACAATTGTACGAGTACGTACCGTACTCTTGGAGGTTGACAATGAAAGTAAGTTTACAAAAAGAGATAACACAACATTAAAGCGCAAGACACAAAATTTGACGAAACACACAGATAAAACCATTAACAATAGTAAAAGGACGTTCACACTATGCGTGTAAGCACAAAATAAAAAACAATAACAGAAAGTATAAATGATAAACAGAAGCCAACATTTACTCGTACAATTATTCAAAAGAAACAAATTTTATCTTCAAGAATAAATTTAAGAAATTTTAAATTTTTAAATGAATAAATTTTAATATTACAACAAAAAAATCAAATCAATCTAGATTAATATAAAGTTTTCGATTTCAGTTTATTTCTGCATTGCATTGTAGCTAGGTTATAGAACCATAAAATTAACTAGCTTATAAAATTAACTAAAAGTGCATTTTATTTGTAGTGGGTTGTCGAATTGCTTATAGGGTAGTTACTTGACAAATGCAGTAAAACAATAAAAAAAAATACATATGTATTTGGACAGCAAAATCTACTAGATTAAAAAACATATATTGTAAAAAAAATTTCTTGACAACAAAATTTTATTCACCCTCAATTTTTAGAATTTAATTTTTGCTTCAGTCTTATAAAATAAGATTTTTTTAAACATTTTATAATGTATGTGAGGCTTCATAAAATTCTTAAAAAACAGAATAAACACTTAAAATTTGCGGAACAAAAATTAAAGTTGCTCCAAAGTCAAAGAAAGTTTATAAGAAAATATTCTTAAAGGATATTTTTTGTGTTCGGTTTCATTTAAACAACAGCATCTAATCTTCGAGAAATAGATTCACTAGATTTGGATGAGATTTTCTACCATTTCTCGTTTTTCGAATTTGGTAATCAAAATGCTCCCGAAATTCCTAGATGGGGTTTAGATTTTTAGGGTATTAGAAAGAATGCCACTGTTGCTTAGAAGTAAGAAAGAGGAAACATTCTTTGACTTTTCTTTTGTGTGCTTAGAATCATTGTCTTGTTACAGAAACCAAGATCCTTGCATACCTAGCTTCTTCACATTAGTTGGCAAATTGTTTTTTGATGTTTAAACAATATATTTCATTAATGGTACTGTTGCGGGAAAGTCCCAGCGCCCAGTTTTCGCCAGATTGTAAACACCAAATTTAAGTTTACTTCAGTTTTATATTTATGTGTTAAAATTCCTACATGAATTCATAAAGCTTATAAATTATGTATATTGAATGTAATTAATTTAATGAACCTTCTTTCTTAGTGCGAAAACAAAGCGCAGTTAATATACAAAGCACAATTAAAACTATATAAATTGTTTCACTTTTAACAATTAATTGCCAAGTCTAATGTTTAAGACGGCGCGGATTCAAAGATAAGATGAATTTTAATTGTGAAGTAACTAAAAAATGTGCGCGCTTTTTATACCAGAAAGTTCTCTATTTTGCTTACAAGAATTCGTGTTAAAAGTAACTAGTATCTATATTAATTAGATCAACGATAAATGATCCGATATCTAAATTATCGTAAGTGGCGATAACAGGTACTTTGTATGAAAACAAAACCTGCGCCATGCATTTCTACGCTATTAAATAAACCTCCACCGGACTTTACTGTATATATAACGTTTTTTATATAATCAAGAAAGCACTCCTAAATTACTGCTGGTATAAGAGACTTCTTCATGAGAAATCTAGTATAGAAACCATTTTCATGTAGTATTAGCTATAACGTTAAAATTTCTTCTGATAATTTTACATCACTGTAAAATTTAATTGCAAGTTTACAAATATCAATTGAAGTTAGTTCACCTACTATTTAAAAAAAAAAAAAATTATTTGCTTTACGAAAAGTTATTTTACGCTTAAAGTCAATAAATACTTAAGATTACATAATAAAACATAACAAAAATTTTTATTATATGAAATCGTCAAATTAGTGCAGTGGTACGGTACTCTGTACACTTTTTTTGCGCCCAAAATATGGAGTAACTTACGTTTTTCCTGCATAACTTTAGATACTGCAATAATTCTTTTATTATTTAAATCATAGTGAATTTATTCCCGTTGTTTTTGCTATTACTATTAAGTTTTTTATAGCAACTAATACATACATACATTGTAACTAATTGTCTACACTTTTCTGATATTTTACTTCCATAGAAAAAAAGAATGACAATAACAGTGATTTTTCAATTTTCAAACCTGCAAAAAGCTACCAAAATTCTATTTAGCCTACCATCCTACCAAACGTAAAATATTCTACTAATTTTGGTTGAATTTATACTCAGTGGCAACACTGCCCTTGTTACAAACGAAAGAAAGAAAAAAGACTGATCAACTGAGAGCAGTGGGTTATTTTTTTGTGCAACCAGTGTTGTCATATTGCAAATTTATCTTGTTGTACTAGTTTTTTCGGATGCAGAAAAGTTTTAGTTTTCACAATCTATGTAGCTTAGGTAAATTTATGTATTTATTTACTTAAATCAAAAAGATCTTCGGAAATTTATTTTATTAATAGTTAATATGGACTAAGCACAATGTTTTGGCATGGCAATGTTGCCTCTTATAACTACCGCCAATGAGGAAAAAGAAATAAATAAGATATTTCAACCCTGTGTGGTATTTTAAAAATAAAAGATTTTTTGAAAAAAATGACACTAATTATACAAACTTTATTCTTACTATAGAAATGTATTTAAACTTTAATAAAACAATTTATAACTAATACATGTACATATGTATGTATATAATTTTTATATATGTGTTAAATACATATCAGTATATTTTATGTCTTTAAGTAAACTAAACTATAGAATACATGCAGTTTTAGTGTTATTTATATGATTAAAGAAAACAAGTTTTTTTGACCAAAAAAACTTTATTTTGCCAAATTGGAAGATTGTTTAAAAATAAATATGACTGTTTGCAACTAAAGCAGTCATGCACATTTTATGTGTACATTTTATGTGTACAGCTGTGAAATTCTGTAACATAACCAAAGCACGTTATCGCTTACTGAAAACGTTTCGTTGTCATTGTCATGTAGAAAATCCATAGAATTTAGATTTTTACGTTGCAAGTGCCAACTTTGGTATTACTTAAACAATAAATGGTTGAGTGAACTGATACGTTTTCACTAACTAACATCTAAAGTTTGACAATAGTGCAAAGTCTTACATAGTACGATACTTTTTCATTGACTCAGCCTTTACGCTCTTGCGTTTAGTCGTCGACGAAACACCGACGAATACATATGTGGGAGAATGTACGCAAATTTTTTTAAGCACAGAAAAATAATTTAAAAAGTTTCCTACTCTCTTGCTTTTAGTTGTCACTGAAACAGCGACGAATGTATATGTGTGGCGAAGTATGTTGATTTAAAAAAAAAAAAAAAATTAAACATCAACTTAACTCTCTCTAAGAGCAATTTCCATGTTCTCACTAACATAACTACATTTTTACTGTTGGACACAATGTTATCATATGTTTTTTAATCTTTCTTTTAAGCTTCAATCTTTTATTTGGCTGAAAAACTTTTTTTTAAATCATATAAAAAATATTAAAACTGCATGTATTCTATACATAGTTAAATTTATTTTAAAACGTAAACAAAGAACATATATGTTATTGATATGTATTTAAACATATATAAAATTAACAGCCTATTCTGGTTCCAGATGACGAGCGTAAGAAAACGTTCGTCTAACAAGCTGAGTAACTTTATTTCAAACACTAACAAATATTGAGTGCTTTTTGTGTTTTACATATAAACAGACAAGTCACTCAACTTGTTTGTCACATGTCTTCTGGAAACAGGCTGTTAATGTTAATTAAAAAGATTTGTAATAAACTAATATACAACATATTTACTAGATAGAATGATAAATTTCCTACAAAATTTACTATGTGTCATTCATTTATTTTGCATTAATTATTAATAAAGAAAAAAAATTACCATATTTCGCTAAAAATAAAGTTCAAAAATTAATATTAAATTGTTAATCCTTCTTGTTTTATAACTGCATCCAGTCATTTTGGGATAGAATTCAAACATATTTTGGTGACCGCTGTCTCGATTTGTATTAGACAAATACCTGCTTCATCTCATAATTTTGGTTATTGCAAAATTTTTTACTCGCCTATCCAAATCTACCCAAAAATTCTTGATTGGATTTAGATCTAGCGATTGTGGCAGATGTGCTAGAACGTTTAAAGCGTTGTAAATAGCCCCATACGCCTAACATGCTTTGCGAAAGCATTGTCTATAGTCAATATTAACTATTAATAATATAAATTTCCGAAGATTTTGTAACTATGTTTTTGATGTAAACAAATAAATACATAAATTTATCTAAACTACTTAGATTTTGAAAAAAACTTTTTCTTAGGAAAAAAAAAACTTAAAAACTTTTCTACATCTTACAAAACTAACAAAACATGAACTAGATAGGCGAGAGAAAAGATACTAGAACATATTTGTACGATGGTATATTAATAAGTTTTTCTTCCGATTTCAACCCCTATAATTAAAATAATCATAGCACTCAAACAGTGTAGAACTCAAAATTGGTAATATACTTTTCGTTTAGTAGGATACCAAATGTAGGATACTAAATTGAATATTGGTAAATTTTTGTAGATGTTTGAAAATTTTAAATTTGTTAATTGTTCGCTATCCTATCGTATATAACAACATAAATAAACTTACTGTGAAAATCAAAATAAAGTGTACACCATTATTTTCTACAAATTAGTTTTAATTTTACCATACTGAAAACTTTTAACTTTAACTTTATAATTTAAATAATAACAAAAGAATTCTTGCAAAAACTAAAATTGTGCAACAAAAACGTAAGGTAGTCTATATTTTAGACGTAAAAAAAGTGTAAAGAGTATCACAACACTAATTTGACGATTTGATATAATAAAAATCTTTATTATATTTAATTGTTTTTATTAGTTTTTGTGTTATTAGTGATTAATATAAACTATTTACTGGCTTTAATTGTAAAAGTTAAAAGTAAAAGAGCTTTTCGTGAAGCAACTACAATGCTTTTAAGTGGGTCAACTAACTTCAATTGATATTTGGAATCTTGTAATAAAATTTCACAATGGTGGTAAAACTTTAAAAAAGACTTTAGGTTAACTAGAAAATATTCCGCGTGGTGGTCGGCTGAAAATTTTAAATAATGCCCAAATACGGCGTTTTGTGCCTGATGTAAAGAAAAAATCCATCAAAAAGTGATGTTATGTATCAAAAAATTTTAGCTACATTAGATGCTAGCGGTAGAATCAGTACTACATGCAAATAATTTAGATAATAATATAATAGTATATATTAGTATAATAATATAAAATCTAAGATGTTTCTTTCTGGAACAGTGTCCTATTTAGAAATTAAATTTCATGTAATCGGTCAGAAAAGACTTATAAAGATGTGGAGAACAAAAAAAGACGAACTTTCAGAGTTAAGCCCATTGGAGGTTTTAGTAATAACGTGGAAAGGCGGAAGATAGCATTTTATACAAAGTATCTCATGAAAGAAATAAATTGTTCAACTTATTCAAACAACAATTTGGTAACCAATGAGATGAAATTAAGCGTGCAAGGATCATGATCATTTTAACAAGACAATGATTTAAGCACACTTCAAGAAAATTCAAAGAACGATTCTCCTTTCGCAATCCTAAGCAAGTGGCATCCTTCCTAATACCTAAACCCAATCTAGCATTTTCAGCACCATTTTGACCATGAAGTTCAAAAAGTGAGTATGAGTAAAAACAACAAAATTCTTTATAACAGAGGAATGCAGAAAATCTTATCCGAATTTACAAAAAACTAATGGAATCTATTTTTCGAAGATTATATGTATGCTGTTTTTTAGCATTTTATTTTCCAGCCCACAGTATATCAACACATACATATATATATATATATATATATATATATATATATATATATTTAAGCGAACGCAAGCGTTTTGGAAAGGTTAAAACGTAACATTGGTGTCAGAGTGGGATTACATATATAAAATAAAATAATTAGAAATAATGTAAATAAAACGAAGTAAAATGAAATTCCAAGAATTAAAAGTGGACAGGCACAAACGGGAATTAAATAAATTAAACCTGTCAACAACCGGTAATAAAACCGAATTACAAAAACGTCTGTTAGAGGAATTTCAGAGACGTGGTATAGACATAGATACTCACGATGATGATGAAAATGATCCTGAGATAAGTGCCGCTGCAATCACAAGCAGTTTGGACATCAATACAATGCTTGCAGCCATTATGAAACAGATGCAAGTTCAGAATCAAAACTTTCTAGCAAGTATCGAAAAGAAACTTGAAGAAACGTCTAATGAGGTACGAAAAACATGTAGAGCTGAAATTCAAGAATTTTCTAGAGCCGATAGTCAAAAGCTTTTGGCTGAAGTACGTGAAACTTCCAAAGCAACAACTGATAAGTTACAGGAAATATATACAACGGTAAGCAAAAAGGTAGATGCAGTGGCGAACAGAATGTCAAGTCTAGAAGAATCATTTGAGGTAATTGAGGCGAAAATCAACAGTTCCAAACGCCGGAACTAGTGCGTATCATACCAGAAGTTTCCAGCAGAATAAAAACACCTTTCTTTGATGGTAGTTCACCCCTATCCGTATTTAAATTCCAATTCGAGACTGTTGCCAGCAGAAACAGATTGGACGATGAAGAGAAGGCTCTAGAACTAATTTTGGCGTTAAAAGGTGCTGCAGCAGAAATTTTAGAATCCATGTCATCCAGCTGCAGAAACAACTACAACGACTTAAAAGTGGTGTTACAGCGCAAATTTGGCGACGAGCACAAACGCGATTTGTAACTCATGGAGTTAAGGCGCCGAAGACAAAAGGCTAATGTGTCGCTTCAAGTATTTCCAATAAAAGTCGAGAGTGGTGGTGCAGCTTACCTATCCAGGGGAAAATCATCCACTAGTAGACCATCTCAAGACCGAAGCCTTCGTTAAAGCCATACGAGACCTCAATGTTAAGCTAGCTGTATGTGCTACACAAAAGACAACCTTTACAGATACTGTGGCGTTCGCACTGGCACAGGAGACTGCTCGCACGATATTACAGCCACAAATACACAATGTGCGTAACATGGAATTTGTGGTAGAGAAAGAGAATGAAATCATGAATGAAATCAACAAATTTTCTAGCTGCGCAGAAAACAAAATTAAAATGTTTTAACTGTGGAAAGAGCGGCCACTTCCAGAAAAACTGTAAAGCGCCACGCAAAAGGTCAAGATCCGTCTCTCCCCGCGAAATAGTAAATGGGCCAACTACAATCAAACAACAAAAGGGTCCCCACTAAACTAAAACAAGCTAGCTTCTGAGTGGCAAGAGCTAGCTCCCACAAGCGTGGGCCCCACAATATCCATATCAGTGATGCAGAAAAATAACAGCAACCTTACAGCGTGCGGGTATATTAACGGAAGACAACACACCTTCACCATAGACACCGGTGCGAAACAGTCTATAATCAGACTCGATGTAGTGAAGTGAAAGTGTAAAAAACTTAATAATATCAGACAACGAACAGCTACTGGAGAGTCTGCCATCGTCTACGGAAAAATTGAGAAGGTGACTATAGCGAACATTAATGTATGTATTGTCGCCGATATTGTAGACGAGGTGCTGATTTTATGATTTTCCATGGCATCAATATGAATAAGGGCAACAGGTAATGAGTTTTCGTAATGTAGATATACCTCTTGACGTCGGATACCATCAAGTGCACACCAGAAGATTAGTTGCTGTCAAACAACAAAAACTACCATCTCAGACTGAGTCATTGATATGGGCCCGTATAGAGGGAGATTGTGACGACAACCGCTTGTGGGTAGTAGAACCAGCAGAAATTAAGGTGGACTTGTTGTCAGCAAAGGCCCTCGTCAGATCTAATAAAAAAAAAGTATAGTCCCAGTGAGAGTGCCCAATTTATCAGGCCGCGAAAAATTAATTTGCGAAAACTCCGAGGTAGGCCAATGTGCTCCAATAGAAGCGGTAATAAACAGTGAACGATTGCCGGAACCTGCCGATATATCAGCCAAAGACCAACAGGTATTTAACGAAAATGTATAGAAATGGGTAGTAGGTATAGCAGCTTCAGAAAGAAATAAAACCAAAAAGTTGCCTGCGTATTCGTCACTAAAAATAAAAGTCAAGGTAGAACAGATATAGTCAAACATGAAATTAATACTGGCGAAGCGAGACCGGTAAAACAGGCACCCAGAAGTACACCTCTGACGAAGCGTAATGAGGTTAAGGAGTTGCTCAATGAAAAGGAAAAGAGCAGTGTAACTGAACTATCATCGATTCCGTGGAGCTCACCTGTAGTCTAAGTTAAAAAGAAGATGGTAGTACAAGATTCTGCGTAGACTACAGGAAGCTAAATGATGTCACTAAAAATGACAACTACCCGCTACCAAGAATTGACGATACGCTCGACACGCTATCTGGAACAAAATGGTTCTCTACATTGAATCTATAAAGCGGCTATTGGCAAGTAGAGATCGCAGACAAGGATAAGAAAAAAACTGTTTTCAGTGCGAACGGTGGTTTGTGGCAGTTTAAAGTTATACCATTTGGGCTCTGCAATGCGCCGGCAACATTCGAGCGTCTTATGGCTTAGACGTACTAAAGAGACTGCATTAAAAGACTTGTCTAGTTTACCTCGACGACGTTATAGTGATGGGCAGAACTTTTGACGAACACCTCAAAAACCTGGCAGAAGTTCAGCAACGAATATCAATGGCTGGACTAAAACTAAAGGTGAAGAAATATGCATTGTTCCAAAAACATATTTGGGCCATATAGTTACAGATGGCATTTCAATGGATGAAGATCAAATACAAGGAGTAAAGGACTGGCCTCGCCCCCTAAATGAAATACGCAGCTTTTTGCGACTCTGCACATACTACAGACGCTTCGTGCCTAAATTCGCGACCGTGGCAGCAAAGCTTACATGAACTCACCAAGAAATCTAAGGTGTACCATTGGGGTTAGTCACAAGAAAAGGCGTTCCAGACACTAAAAGACTTATTGTGGGCTGCACCGGTTTTGCCGTATCCAGTCCCTGGTGAACAATTTATACCAGACAGTGATGCCAGTGGATATGGTATTGGTGATGTACTTTTACAGGTGGTCAGTGGGACTGAGAAAGTCGTAGGCTACTATAGCCGCACGCTGTCAAAGCTTGAACGGAATTATGGTGTGACTCGACGTGAGCTACTGGCAGTGCAGGAATGCATAAAAAATTATCATAAGTACTTATATAGTCAACATTTTCTGCTATGGACTGATCATTCCACACTGAGATGGCTGCTGCAATTTAAGAACCCTGAAGGACAGTTGACACGTTGCATTGAGCGCCTCCAGTCTTATGACTTTAGCATTGAACACCGAAGCGGCATAAAATATGGAAATGCTGATGCGCTCGCTCTCACGTCGGCTTTCTAATTTGGAATGTAAACATTGTGTGAAAGCTGAGCGGAAGGAATCCATCCTTGATATCCGGCTAACGCAAACAGACGCAAACGAAGACTGGTCAGGAGCGCAAAGGAATGACCCAATATTGGCAAAGATTATAGCCGCAAAAAAAGAGAACCGACGGCCCACTCACAATGAAATATCAGCAGAGGTCCCCTTACAAAAGCGTATTAGGCACTATGGGACAGTTTGAAGTTGATTAATGAATCCTTATATCGTCATTGGGAGAGTGCTGATGGTAAAATTTAATCCAACCTGATAGTAATGCCTTCCACCAAGATGAATGAAGTTTTGAATGAGTTCCACAATGGACCTAGTGGACGACATCTTGGGATAACAGAAATCGCTATGTTCTCGTTGTAATGGACTATTTCATCAAGTGGCCGGAAGTGTATGCTATACCCAATCAGGAGGCAACTACGA
Organism: Wohlfahrtia magnifica; assembly: GCA_023159175.1. NCBI lineage: Eukaryota > Metazoa > Arthropoda > Insecta > Diptera > Sarcophagidae > Wohlfahrtia > Wohlfahrtia magnifica. The sequence goes on along the minus strand of JAKWBJ010000336.1, from coordinate 73,466 downwards.
TTGTAAATGTTTTCGTGAATAACTGGGTATGTAGCTATGGTGTTCGGATAGAGTTACATTCTGATCAGGGATGAAATTTCGAGTCTGGCATTTTCAAAGAAATGTGTAAGAAATATGGCATAAAGAAAACTAGAATGACGCCGCTTCACCCACAGTCTGATGGAATGGTGGAACGATTCATCCAAATTCTAGAAGAATATTTGCGAAAAGCGAGCAGCAAAAAGTTTGGGACGAACACATTCAGAAATTTCTATTTGCATACCGATCGGCTGTCTACGATTCAACATCTAGATCACCCGCCAAGATTCTTTTTGGAACTAAGTTAAAATTACCCGGTAACTTAGAGTATGGAGTCAAACCTACCGCGGAAAAAAAAGTCAATTACCTCGAGAAACAACAGTCTCAACGAGCTTCATGAATTCGTGCGCTCACGAAGGTAATCAAGAGCTGAACGATGTAGTTTACCGAATACAGAAACACAACAGCCCAATAACTAAAATGACAGCAGTGCACATAGAAGTTAGCAAGTTACGGGAGAGAAATAATGAGCCTATTCGGGACGAACAGGCTTAAGTGGGCGGCAGTGTTACAAAAATAAGGTTGGGCACCCCAGTGTTTATTTCATCGCTAAAATAAGCAAAAGGTACAAGAACAACTATACATGCTGTTTATAAATAACCAGAATCGAAAACAACAAACAGCAGAGTTTAAGTAAAGTTAACACAGCGAACGAGTCTTGTTGATTTGAAGTCAGCATAAAGAGAGTTTAGAGTGGTTAATCTCTGATCGAAGTGAATTTAAGTTGTCATCGAACCTAAGTTATAACTACGATCGGGTTGGAAGATTTTTAAGTAGAAAGATCTGTCGAATAATTGTTGTTGTTTACAAACTCGTAAACAGACGGAGTAATTAATAGAAAATTGTTATTTCTTGTAAAAGGTTACAAGCACTGGTGCACAAAACTGTGTTGAATAGAGGATTTTAATTAAAAACTAAATACAAGTTTTATTTTATTTTAACTACAATCTACGAACTCACACATACACGTTTTTAAAAAGGTAAAAACATAACAATATTCTATGGAGACAGAAAAGTATACATACTCTACAGTATTTGGTAACAAATTTTCCCCCAAAAAAATGTTTAAAAAATTTTTATTTTATAGAGCCATATTTATTCATTAAATTTGCTATTCACTTAAAATACAATTTTTTCCTTAGAAAGATCTGTCTTTAAGCCCTGATTGTTTTTAAATGGGCTTTTTTGTACTCGATGGCCCAATTTATCAAATAAATTATCTGTGGAGCTAATGTCAGGTGACCAGTAAGTTGAATAAAACTGTTTGCGAACATTGTATAATAACCATTCGTTTACAATGGTCGCAATATCAAGTTATTCTTTTATTATTTCTGTGGCATGTTTAATATTTCTATCCGATATGATAAGCATAAGCAAACACTGCATTGTACAAAGACTATTTATCAACTCATTCGAGTACATAAAATAAAGTATTGTCCTAAGTTTCGAACACTGAGCTATGACACAATCTATTGTTACTTCGTCACTAATGTTATTATTTTTCCTGACCATATATGTTCTGCAATCTAACCACATAAATGCATTCCCTCTAATACCACATTTCTCAATCATTTCAATCAAGTTACTATGTCTAAGGGTGTCAGAGGCATTGGTAAAATTAATATATAGAACAAACAGTGAATATTCTTCGATAAACAGTCATTTATGTAATTCGAGAATTCTCCTAATAATTTATTTATGTTCTTTCCCTCTGGAAACCAAAATGGTTTCTATTTATGATCTTATATTTTCCCAAAAAAGATGACAACCTCCTGACAACTATTCCTTCAAAAACTTTCTCAATAGCTGGTAGTATAGCGATGGATTTGTAGTTATTGTAGTGCGTCTTGCATCCGTTCTTATATGGGTCTTATTATAGACATCTTCAACTTATCTGGTATTATGCCGCTGTCTAAGCTCTTGTTACTCATCTTTCCATTGTCTCTATGTCATAATTGTATAATATTGTATTATTTTATTTATATTTTCCTTCAAATTTATCGCAATGTTATTAGCAATATTATAAGAATTACTATTTCCGAAATTTTTTACTTATATTTTCACCGACACTGTTCGATTTATAAACGATAATTTCTTTTATAATAATAAACAAATTTTTTCTTGTTATTTTTTATTATTTTATTTTTTTGTTTATTTTCTTTTAAGTAAATTTCTAAATTTTGTATACTCCAATTCAAAAGATTTGTTATTCTTAAAACGCCATTTCTTAAAATGTGTATCTCGATATTCGCACAATTTAACTCTGTGATATCAAAACAATAACTAGTCTAAATTATAATTTGCAAAATTCAATGTATTTAGAATACATAAATGAGAAGAAAATTTATAATATTTTAAGACCACTAAACGTTCGAAAGAGCCGTGATCTGATAACATTCGCGTAAATGATCTAAAAATGAATGCAAATTTTTTAACACCAGTTATAACAAAACTTATAACTGCCAGTCTATAACAAGCAACAAACCTAGAGATGCTCAAAACGCCAATAGTAAGACCAATTTATAAGAGTGAGAGATAAAACAGATTTAAATAGTTACACGCCCATATCAATTCTCTCGGTGATAGATAAAATACTAGTACGAATTGTAGTAAGAAAACATACAAATTTCTTACAAAAACACAAAATAATTACAAAAACCAATACTAATGTCTAAGTAGAGAATGCATGTTTTAGTTCTGTTTATTGATTTCAGAAAATTTTCGACACCCGTTCACATAGAAACATACTTTAAACACTTGAGAGAAATGGAATTAGAGGTAATATTTTACAATGGTTTCAGAACAACTTAGAAGCAAAATTTTTTAATGTAAAAATAGAAGATGAAGTCAGTAACGAGGCACACTACGACTATGAAATTAGTCAAGAGACAAAGCTCGGACCAATTTTATATATTATATACGCCAACGAATTGATGCGATGTTTGGAAAAGGATACAAATTTTGCTTATGCTGATGACACTGCAATAATTGTAATTGATACAGACAGCGAAAGCAACGAATAAAATGCAAGAACAGTTTAATACTTCAACAAAATGGTGTCATGATAATTTTCTATTAATTAATGCGAGTAAAACAAAAGTTATGCACATCAAACCGCCACATACTCGTATTGCACAAATAACAATTAAACTAAAATTTTCCAATAAAGAATATCTACATAACATACAACATAAACGTGCAAATGATAACTGTTCAATGTATACATATAGAAAACGTAAGCATTTATAAGATCTTGCCGTTTTAGTTGATTATAATTTTAAATGGAAAGCGCACAAAGAAAAAGCTTAGAATAGCGTCGTATATGCTCTGTTGCGTCAGAAACATAGATAAATTTATCTTTCAATTTTGTATCTTTACTCTAAACAATTAATTCTTTTAAATACTTTGTTGCCTTTATTTTCATTCTCTTTATATAATTTATATTTACATAAATCTGTATCAATACATAGGAAAATATCAGTATCATTTTTATGTATGTATAAGCATTGAACAACTTACAAAAATAAAATAAAGAAGTGCCGACAGATAATTTTGTCAACTAATTTGGAATAAAAAATCAATCTTTTATTTTCTTTTTTATTGTTATCAAACATGCACCATTACTTAAGTCCTTATTCGACCTATAGCGAATTGCAACAAGCGTACTTTGCCTTGGTCAAGTCATATATTCGGCAAGGCATAGCAGCTTGGGGTAATGCAAAATATAGTAGTACTTTACAAAAACGCAGAACTAGGTTTTGATGATTTTATGGAAAAAACATAACACTACTGTAGAAAATAATATTATCTAAGTACATCACACACTACCCTTAACAATAACACACTACAGAATAAATTAACATCTATGAACAACTTTCTTTCTACTAGCTACACAACAGGAAACAACGCACAGGACAACATAACAGATAATGACAACATCACGGATATTAGGAACGTCAACCATAGTTCACGACTGTTTGATACAACACAAGATCACCGCGGTTATAGCATAGCAGCCAAATGTCTAGCTAAAGATCTTCATGTACTTAGCATCAAAAACTTTTACTATGCAACGTTAGCTAAAGAGTTATATAAAGACATCAGATTTTTAACACCTATTGGTTATCCGCTCAACACTCGACAAAAAGCTGTATGAAGGTTTAAAGTCCATCAAATTAAAAATGAATAAGGTACCAACAAAATTCAACAAAATAAATAAATAAATTAGCAAAAGAATACTTTATAAACACTTAAATCAAGAGAGGAATAAATAAATGAGTAATTCAAAACAATAGATATAGATATAGATATAGATATAGATATAGATATAGATATAGATATAGATATAGATATAGATATAGATATAGATATAGATATAGATATAGATATAGATATAGATATAGATATAGATATAGATATAGATATAGATATAGATATAGATATAGATATAGATATAGATATAGATATAGATATAGATATAGATATAGATATAGATATAGATATAGATATAGATATAGATATAGATATAGATATAGATATAGATATAGATATAGATATAGATATAGATATAGATATAGATATAGATATAGATATAGATATAGATATAGATATAGATATAGATATAGATATAGATATAGATATAGATATAGATATAGATATAGATATAGATATAGATATAGATATAGATATAGATATAGATATAGATATAGATATAGATATAGATATAGATATAGATATAGATATAGATATAGATATAGATATAGATATAGATATAGATATAGATATAGATATAGATATAGATATAGATATAGATATAGATATAGATATAGATATAGATATAGATATAGATATAGATATAGATATAGATATAGATATAGATATAGATATAGATATAGATATAGATATAGATATAGATATAGATATAGATATAGATATAGATATAGATATAGATATAGATATAGATATAGATATAGATATAGATATAGATATAGATATAGATATAGATATAGATATAGATATAGATATAGATATAGATATAGATATAGATATAGATATAGATATAGATATAGATATAGATATAGATATAGATATAGATATAGATATAGATATAGATATAGATATAGATATAGATATAGATATAGATATAGATATAGATATAGATATAGATATAGATATAGATATAGATATAGATATAGATATAGATATAGATATAGATATAGATATAGATATAGATATAGATATAGATATAGATATAGATATAGATATAGATATAGATATAGATATAGATATAGATATAGATATAGATATAGATATAGATATAGATATAGATATAGATATAGATATAGATATAGATATAGATATAGATATAGATATAGATATAGATATAGATATAGATATAGATATAGATATAGATATAGATATAGATATAGATATAGATATAGATATAGATATAGATATAGATATAGATATAGATATAGATATAGATATAGATATAGATATAGATATAGATATAGATATAGATATAGATATAGATATAGATATAGATATAGATATAGATATAGATATAGATATAGATATAGATATAGATATAGATATAGATATAGATATAGATATAGATATAGATATAGATATAGATATAGATATAGATATAGATATAGATATAGATATAGATATAGATATAGATATAGATATAGATATAGATATAGATATAGATATAGATATAGATATAGATATAGATATAGATATAGATATAGATATAGATATAGATATAGATATAGATATAGATATAGATATAGATATAGATATAGATATAGATATAGATATAGATATAGATATAGATATAGATATAGATATAGATATAGATATAGATATAGATATAGATATAGATATAGATATAGATATAGATATAGATATAGATATAGATATAGATATAGATATAGATATAGATATAGATGTTGGTAGTGCTACCCTGAAAATAACATGTGTTGCCAGACAATGAGTTCCATTGGCTCCGTAGTTTATGCTTTTTTTTCGTTTGTTTGATGTGTTTGGCACTTAATTTGAAGAATATATAATTTGCAAATAATTTGCAGTGTTGCCACAATCTCTTTATTATATGTTATTGCAAATTCTTAATTATTAAAATTTCAAAAAAGTACCCTTAAAAATGCCGGAATAAAATGTTATTTTAAAAATTATCTGCAAAAAATGCTAATATATATACATATGCACTATATGTTGAATTTTTGAAAAATCAATGATCAGTCAAAGTAGTTTGTGGCAACGGTTGCGGCCATGATGAAATTATATAAGGTGAAGTTGTTTATCCGGCTGATTGCTTTTTGCGTTCAAATGCTGAACAAAGTTTTTCTTGTGCAGCAGAGGCTTATTAAAAAGAATATCGTTATATTATATCTTATTGAAAAAAAAATGCTGTAAAACGCAATAAAGACTAATATGTTTATAATTATGTCTAAATATTCAATGTTTATAATTGAAAAACGTCCACAAAGAGAAATATTTGAAAATTAAAATTTTAAACAAAATAATAATAATTTATTTATTTAATTTTCAACTGAGAACTGAACTACTGAACTAAGTGAACGACATACATAGTTCATTTAAATGAGCTGACCGTAAAAAAGAGATAAAGGTCCTAAGTCGAACATATATATATATATATATATATATATATATATATATATATATGTAAGTTGTCCTGAGAAATACATTCTATAGGTATATTGACGAAAAATCACGTATCAAAGAACACTAAAAACCTATCACAACTCACAACAGAGTTGCCAGGACTTATTCTTCTACAGGGTTTTCGTATTTCATCTCTTATCCTGCATACAACCATCGTAGAGGGTGATTTAGGGAAAACTGTTTCGGGAAAATATTTAAGGTAATTAAGCGAAAAGTAATTTGTAAATCAATGTGAAAAGCAATTAAGCGCGGGATAATTAAGCGGGTTATATTTTAGAAGAATTTTTGTTCATGTTGTATTCATAATAATCGTCCATAAATAATTTCTAGTTGCGTTATTTTTATTTTTCCTTTTATTTTTTTTTTTTACACATTAAGAAAATCAATCTGTGTGTCTTCTATAGACTTGCTTTCTTTCTGATATTAGTTTTTGTTTCTTCGAATGCAGTACTATGTGCTAACACCAAGATTATCAACAAGTTCCATTTATTAGTCCGATGAATCGCAAATTTTCGCAAAGCAAAGGCTTTTGTCAATGTATGATTTGAAATTTATTTAATCAGTTTTCTACATCTTTTTTTACAGTATATTAAGTGCGCTGTCAAATATTTTTATTTTAAAGTGTATTTGATTGTGATCCTATAATTTATTCTGAATTGATATTAACTCTGTTAAAAAAGTTGCTAAAAACACAATCAGTGCAAAAATTGCTCTTTGGTCTAGTTACTAAGCTGGGACTCGATTTTAACCCAATCAACTTTAAAATCACCAACGCTATCATCATCTGGTGATGATGAAGTTTTTTATTGTTGGTAAGTCAATGTTTAACACGTTTCTGGAAGCTAAGCATTCATTTTCACTATGATACAAGTGACATCAATGCTACCGCATTCAAAAACTTAAATTTAATTATTAGAATCGCGGATGCTTTAGGCTTGTATTTTAATATTGTCTTATGAAATGTGTTTAATCAAATTTTGGATAAAACAACAAATTAAAAATTAAAATGACTATGAGGTTATGCACATCGCTGAAATTATTACTGTTCGCGAACATTGAATATTAGTATTAGCGTAAAGCTGGATTCACCCATTGTTTCGGAACAAAATGTTTGTTTTTATTTTTTTGAAAGTTTGCTCTGAAACGATTCACCCACTTCGAACAATTGTTCTGGAAAAACAAGGGTACTATACGAAATATTTTTGTAAACGAGACGAGTTAGTTTTACTATTTGGCAGCACAGTAGCAGATGAGTGCAATTTGCTTGTTTTCTTTTGTCACACTATATTAGTTATTTTGTAATAAACAAATTGTAAATTTATTGCTTTTAGCTGTTTTATACCTTCTACGGAAACTCTTCCAAAGTACTTGGCATTCGCTTCCTGCAATTAATTAAATACAACTTGTTGAATGGTTTTGATAATCATCTACAAAATTTAGCTTACTTCCCATTCCAATAGAGGATGCTATTGTTAACCACACACCTTGCTTCGTATGATTATTTTTGTTACTTTTGTTACTCACATCATACAAGCATTCCCTTCCCGGCTTTTTTATTTCTGAAATAAGCTTCAGTGCAACTGATTCATATAACTCCATGTTAATATTTATTTAATTTAATTTTTAATATAATAACATTAATCAACAGTTACTTTTTAAAACAAACAATGCAAAACAAGTGATATATACATATATGTATACACATGTAATATGATTGTGCAGCTCAGTTCAACTTTGCTTAAAAAATTGAAGTAGCTGGCAGCACAGTTCAATTTTTTCGGAAGAAAAATTAAAATTAAACCAATTCAAGCTGAGATTGTTCCGAAGTAAGTTAACTCTCTTTCGCTCTCTCTCTCTCTCTCAAAAATAGAAACGTCAAACTACATAGTATAAAAAAATGGTTTTGGAACAAAATTTGTGTTCCGAAAAAATGGGTAAATCCAGCTTAAACTTCATCATTTTATATTCATTCTGACAAGATAAAATGAAACATGTTGGCGGAGTAAGGAACGAAACATTAAAGCGATTGTGAAAAATGTAGTTTGTGAGAGGTGTCATACAACCCACGTTGGTTGAATGCTTTTTGTTGTTTTTGTAAATCAATATTGGATTCATTTGGTGGCACAAAACCAAGTCGGTTTTATTATTTTCTAATTAAAATTAAACTCATGTTCAAAACAGCTGTTGTTTAGTTTCGTACATTTGCATACAATTTTATTTGTATACATATATAAAAATAAGTTGTCCTATGTTCGCCATTTTATAACTCAAGAACCACCAATTCGATTTACAAACCAATACGTGCATTGGAAAGGTGTACTTTCACTGATGGTTTTTGTTCAACTAAGCGTTGTCACGCCGATTATTATAATTTTTATTTACATGTCTATATCTTTAAAATGATAATAGTAAGAGTTTCTAAATTTTACCCAAATAACTTTGTGGTCAATACAAATCGTCAGTCAAAAAGTGGAAGGTATTGGATAAGTGGGAGTGATACCTCCCATACAAAGTAAATACTGATAGAGCTGTTTCGTAATGTAAGGATCAGAAAACTCCTTAGCCCACCGCTTTATAAACGCAAAAACACCTCTAGCTTTGTTCACAGCCAAATTAATATGATCAATAAAATGTAATTTACCGTCAAGTCAAATGCCAAGATCAACAAATGAATCCACTAACTCTAATTGGTGACCACCCAGTAAATAATTTACAGCAATTATATTACTCCTAGAAAAACGCACGCATTTAAATTTTTGTAATTCAGCTCCAACCTGTTGTGTTTACACTATAAAAAAGGTTGTTTAGATCATTTTGAAAATAGACGAGATCAACATAATTATTAAAATAAAGAAATATTTTTACGTCATCAGCATACATCAATATATTGGCAAAGTTGATAACATTGGGAAGATCATTAGTTAAAAGAGAAAATAGGAGAAGCCCAAGATAACTGACCTAGGGAACACCTGAAGGAACACAAATGTATTTGGATGTACTATTGTAAACTCTTACTGTCTGCTTCCTTCTCGTCAAATACGATTCAAGCCAGCTTAAGCTAATCTTAGAAACACCAAACAATTCCAATCTAGTCAACAGAAGTCTATGATTCACTTTATCAAAAGCCTTACTAAAATCCGTATAAATAACATCAATTTGTTTTCCTTGAGTAAATGCAGCGTTAATTAATGATGTTAAGTGCAGAACATTAGTTGTTGTTGAACAGCCTTTTTTGAAACCATGTTGATAAGATGAAATTATCGTTGAAGTGTTAGGGCAGAAAAAATCAGCAATTAGTTTTTCAAACATTTTCGGAATAGCACTCAATTTAACAATGCCTCTATAATTTGTTACGTCAGATTTATTACCAGACTTAAAAAGCGGTAAGATATATGAATCCTTCCAAAACTTGGGAAAATAGCCATACTTACATACATACCGAAACATTAAACAATAAAGAAAACGGTGTAACGAATGATTCCGCACATCGATTTAAAATGCAACTCGGAACCCCATCAGGACCGAGACTAGAGGATACCTTCAGCTTTCTTAAGTGTCAGAAGTGTCTCTCATTCAAAGTAGAAAAGGATATTGTTTGGTTCAATGTAAGCGGATAAGGGTACTTATTTTCATCATTAAATCAACAGAATAAGTATTTATTTGCAAAAAATCGGCAAACATATCACATATGACATCGCATTACAGGATTCTTTATTTTTAAATTTCATAACAGATGGAAATGCACTGGATTTTCTCTTCGAATTGACAAATGCATAGAACGACTTGGGGTCTCTCCACGAAATTGGTTTTTACTTTATTTAAATAGTTTTTATATAAAGCATAGTTTAGCAGATTATAATCTGACCGACAAACAGAATACTTGCGATAATCAGTAATCGAGCCAGACCTTTTATATTTCTTATAATATTTATTCTTAAGGTTTTTTAGTCGGGACAGTTGCTTTGAGTTTCATAGTGGGCCCACTAAAGTATATAAGCATCTTTTGTTAACACAAATTTCAAGAAACGAATGAATTGTATTGTAAAAGTGGGTGATCAACCAATCGATATCCGAATTGTTGCTTACGGGAATAGATAAAGTATCATACCAATAAATACTACCCATCAGGTCATTAAATAAATTATAATTAGTTCGCTGAAAACAGAAGACTTTGCTTATAACATAAGGCTTCAATTTCAATTCAGATCGAATAGAAAAACTAATTCCAATTGTGGTATGATATCGATCCTTAGTAGAGAGATCGATAATTCGACTTTTTTCAAAAACCGGTTTTCGAATAATTCGAAAAGTAGCACTTTTTAAAAACCCGGTTTCGGTTAATAATAATTCAAATAACCGGTTCCTTTATTTAAATAAAATCGTTCCTAATTTTTGAAGCGCAGAGCTAGACCACGTCGTTTTAAAAAGAGGCAGAAGCTGATGGAGAGCTTACAATCAATTGGTAGAGAATGGAATTAAAACTAGTTATAATTTAGGTGTCTAAGATAATAAAAATTAAATGTTTTACTTTGAAATCTATTTGGAAATTGACGGATCAGAAACTGGATAAGCAAAAGAAACATTAAAATCATTTAATAATGTGTTAACTGATATTACCGCAGGAGAAGACATAGTATTATTGGTGTAATTAATAACTTCAGTAAATTCAGATGCTATAGCAGGCCTATTTTGTAATAAATTATTTGATGAAACAGTCACATTATTCTATTTATTTTTATTCCTAGCCGACTTACGCCGTTTTTGAGAAGGCACAGGCGAACGTAAGTTCCTAAGTTGCTTAAAGTCATCAAATAAATTACCATATGCCGCTATTTCATTGGACAAAGCGGACATTCCATTCTGCAAACTAATAAATGTATTTTTAGTGCTCTGATAAATCGACAAAATTTAGCATCAATGTGACTACAATCAGGACAACACCACTGTAAGCACTTAGAATTCTGAAGAGATTCAGCGACTAGTGTTCTGAGTTCACTACACTTAAAATGACAAAGACCACGGCACAGCCAACAACTTATCATCCTTTCGTCGTCATACTTAGTACAGTAGTTTTGACTTAGCTGCACAACTAACTTTTGCAAGAACTTTTGTGCAGATAAGCCAAAAATGCAGCTAAATTGAATGCATTTACCTGTTTTATCATGAAGGTATGTGAATAATTAAAGATTATTGCCTCGAAGGACAGCAAATCATCTGAAATTTAATGATAACAATTTGGTCCATGCAACTAGATCTAGTGAGTATTTCAAGGAATAAATTTGAATAATAAAGCAATTGATTCGTTTTTTAAAGTAAAGTAAAACTCACTTGCTGTTTTGCTAAACGCAGCTAACCGTGATATTTTATATGAAAAAAGGTTTGAAGTTCTAAAAATATAAGGCACATATCTTAAATGTGCAGGTAAAAAAATGCACTTAACAAATAATTTTGTACTGAATTTGGAGATATAAGGACACAAAAAATAATTTTGAGCAGGTAAATGCAATGTGCACGTAAGTTAAAGGCAGGTAAATCAAAACTACTGTAATACAATTTTTATTCAAACATTTTGATCTTGAAGCATTCATATTTAATATTCAGTTAACTCTCACCAAAACAAAAATGTTTGTTGCGTAATAGTAGATGAAATTATAAATCACAAGATGACACCACCAATTAGCAAATATACCAACCACTTAATAAGACAAGCGGATGTTCAATTGTATTTATAATAGGAATTATAACCAGATTGTTGTATTTATGTTTACTTTATTATTGTTGTTGTTGCTTTAAAGTATTATTTATTTGTGAACATATATGTTCAGCTTAATTTAAATAAATAGAAATGTTATTACTGTAATAATTAACTCTTTTGTGATATAATGTATTCTGTTTTGTCTATATATATGAGAATTCTTCTGTTGTAAAACCCAATGTTGTTATTGTAACTGATCAAAGTATCACATGCGAACAAAAAAAAAACAATATCAGAAAACTATCAAAAATATACCACAAGCATCACAATAGGACAAGCTTTCACACAATGTTCTATTACCAATTAAATTACAGAACTTTACAGATTTCTGGCTTAAAACAAATCAAAAATTAGAAAAAAGACAAAAAGTACAGAGAGCGAGCAGAAAGCATGTCCGACCGTAACAAAAATATTATCGTAAAATGAGCCTAATTACATAATTCCCCATACAAAATTTTGAGAGCGAATTACCAAAATTGGTAGCAATTCAATTTCAGTTACCCTGCAAATTACTAAAAAAAATCAATGTGATTTTCAATTTTTATCGGTTTTATGCCATCATCAGCTGCGTAAAAAACAGACAACAAATAAGGTATAAAACAAAACAATGACCGCACGTTGTACTGATTTCAAGAAAACGAAAATATGTCAACACCAATTAGAAATGTGCCATGGTAATTCAAACAGAAAGCGAAGTACATAATTCGAAGGCTCTAGCGAACGTAGTATGCGCAAAAGGTTTGTAATTTTTAGCTTAAGTTTATAGAAGTTTAAGCTTGGTTATCGACTGCCTATTTGCGCTTACATAAAAAATAATGATAAATTCTTGACAAAGAATTTGTAGTCTATTTTTTTAAATACTCGTAAGAAAACTAGACATTACTAACATTATTATGTATGTATATACATACACATGTATGTCAAATTTTGCTAGTCGATTTTAAACATTTTCTTTAAAAACTACTTTTTTTATAATATATTGTTCTGCTTACTTGTTAGATCCATTTAAAGTCTTCTCTTGATTCAATCTACCATATTGAAACATAAACAAATCTTATAAAAGGACAGACAACATTTTTTATTTAATTACCGGAAGGTCAACTATTCCATAAATAGACATTAAGATAAACTTGAAATTGTTGTCATTTTGGTTAGCTAAAATTTGTTCATTGAACTAGAACTACATACTAGAGATTAAGCAAAAAAAAAAAAGACCGAAAACAGAAAAAACAAAACTTTAACGGTCTAAATAATATTAAATTCATATGTTAGGTTTTAAGTATTCATTAGTTATCAAACACTATTTATCTTATAAGCCCAAAATATAAATTCTTATTCATAAATGTTTGATAAGAGCTAATTAACTATTAAACGTTTTTATTCTTCTGCTGGCAACACTATGGACTTTACGTACGTAAAATCACAGATAAAATATTATAAAGTTTCATCCAAGGTGAATTCAAACCAGGTGACCTTAGCTTGCTACGTCAGCAACAGCTGATAAGTGACTATATGTCAAATATGACTATATCTTTTTACAACAAATATATGAGACACACAGTTAATTTGTTTACTATTTGCTTACTACTGTGTTGCATTATTTTAACACAACGTTAAAGTCTGTTTACAGTGTTGTATTCGTTTTCCAACTGAGACCACCTTGTTAAATTCGCCTTGGTTCCATCCATATTTCAAAAATGAGAGTAAAAATCTTACGACAGAATTATTTACGTTTACACGATATATACGTACAGCGTTGCCAGTAGTTTTGGAAAGGAAAATATCATTTCGCGAAAAAAATCATATATTTATAAAAAATTTTTTTAAAAAACGTAAAAGTAATAATTTAAATAAATGAATGTCTTATCTTATAAAAAGACTAACAAACGAAAAATGCTTACAAATACTTGAATTTTATAATCAGAATTCGTGCTGTGAGGAATGTGTTTCGTATCGAGAAATTACCTTCAGTGATGAAGGTCATTTTTGGCTCAATGGCTACATCGACAAACAAAATTACCGAATTTGGTGTGAAGAGCAGCCAAGCACAGCTTAAGATCTACCAATGAACCCCAAAAGATACTCAGTTTGGTCTGTGAGAAGTTCTTCAAGAACGGTGAAAATCTAAACCTTACAGTAAATGGAACAAGGTACCGTGCGACCACTACCGGTTTTTATCCCAAAAGGAAAGAATTAGACTTCGTTGACATGTGTTTTCAAGATGGTGCATCATGCCACATGCAAGCGACACCATGAATGAAATGAAATGTAATCGACATTTGGTTTCATTTAAATTGACTTTTGAGAAAATTCAACAAACGTTTTCAAAAGATATAGGAAAACTCATCAAATTTTGGATACATTTTGGAAAGGATGGAAATCTAAATATTTTCTATTTCAAGACGTAAAAGCTTTTATTAAACAAAAGTGTTAAGACCACATCAAAGTCAAAGTTTCCCCATATTCGAATTCATTGATTTTATAGATTTCACAGTGTTTCCATTTAAAGAAGTTTCATTGAAAGTAATTAAATGGAATGTATGAACATACAATACAATATTTACAAAAATATATGCATATACGTCTTTCCTTTTCGTGCTAAATACTTATGTATACATTTTTATGTTTGAATGTATGAAACTTTAAAAAATAAGTTTTTTAACAATTATATTCCTTAACAATTTTATTTAAATTACTTCTTAATGCCAAGAATTAAACATACATCATTGTGTAGATTAGACACAGGGTACATAACTAACAAAACTAATTAACTACAAGTTGATTGACACAAAATTGTTTAGTTGTAAATATTAATTTTTGTTTTTTTTTTGTATTTAAGTTTTTTTTCATTATATTTTTTCTAACTAAAACAATCATCATTTGATATTAAAAATCATCAATCATGATAAAATCATTATGGCATCGCTGACAACCAAAACAAAGTAAAATGAAAGCAGCTGTTTCAAAAGAGACCAATAGTGCGGGCGAAAAAATTAGCTTTTTTCTTTGTTTATTTTATTTGTTTACATAAAAATACACCCCTGATCTAATGAAGTGTGATGGTTTTTTTAATCATTTTAATTTTCATTACATTTTGAGTTTACACGATACTATCCGCTCTCTTCTACGCAAAAATTTGACAAGTCGTGCGATTTGTATCACTTGTATATTTTACTTTCAACATATCTGGCCTTTATTTAAATGCTTAACCCTCTCATGCATCAAGGCAATATTTTTTTTCAGCTTTGTTTCCGACTACATAGGGGTCAAATAAGATAAAAACAGTACAAAAGTTCAACTTATATTCGAAGTGTAGTTTTTAGGAAATGTTGTACACATACAAACACGGCGTATAAACGGATTAAAAAGATCGTGTTTTCCATTAGAAAAAATTATAGATTTATATATTTGTTTAATAATATTTTTTATATTCTGAAGTATTTTAGGGGTTTTTAATCTACATCGTCTGTCATGGGATTATTCCATTGTTATTATTATCCTCCTGACTATTGCAAGACACTGCGAACCATGGGATCTATTTTAACTCCTCCGATCTATAGTTTGTTCAGCAGATCTAGTGCTTTCCTAATGAACATCATCAACAGATCTGAAACCGTAATGGTGGATATGTCACCCAGTGAGACCCAATGTCTATGCAAAGGCCCACACAGGATTATTTCATAGGTTTCTCCATTTTCGGTCAATTTTTTGAAAGTCCACCTTAATTCTAGAATCCTCAGAAAACGTAATAACTATTTTCTCCAGCTCTCGGCAATAATTTCTGTAATTATTTCAAGTTCTGCCTCAACAGAATCATGCGAATCAAACTCAAAATTTTGTTTCATTGCTCTTGTTAATGTTAATATTGTTTAGAGCCAAAATTCAATGCGCCCTAAAAGAAATTTTTGTGTAGCCACACAAGTTCACCACATTAAATTGACGCTGCAAATAAGCCAGTAATCATACTTTGTGAGAGGAAAAACACCTCTTTCGGAGTCAGCATTTCCCAGGAACCTAATTTTCTGAGCCGAGATAACTAGACACTCACACAGTACATGTTCAGATGTTTCAGCACAAGTCATGCAGAACTAATCATCCTCAACATTTCCCAAAAAATTAATGGTATCTAAGATCTCGTCGCCCTGTAAAGAGACCTGTTAGTATCTGAGATCGCTCTTATTGATAGCCTTCTGAATCTACTGACAGAAAGCGTCCATTTCACTCGCTGTGAAACACTATTGTCGTTTCATAGTTGACAAGAAAGTAATTAAAGGAGTGAAGAGGAATACAAAGGTTTTAAAAATTGCAATAAAAAATATTAAACGACATACACCGTTCATACGCCATGTTATATGTATACGACAGTTAAATTATAGTCCCAAAAAATCGCCTGATTAAAATATTTATAATATTTTGTTGTATTTCACTTGTTTATAGACTACTGTATCTGGAAAAAAATGTTCGCTGAATTATCGTAAGATTTTCCAAAAACGTTAAGCACTTACTTTTTCACAAAATAAGTATCGAACAAATCAGCAGACTTAACCAAACAAAAATTACAATAAAAAATACAAAATTTTTTTACATCAGCTAAATTAAGTGAAAAACAAATCTTAAGGCATAGATTTTCATTTTATATTACTTCGTTTAAAAATCGAATATCGTCAAACATGAGAAATGTGCTTTCAAAAAGTGATGTATACAAACATCAAATGCATGAAAGGGTTAAAATGTACAATTTCTATTCTAGGAATTTTTTTATAATATTTCGGAAACAAAAGAAAAAAATTTCCACTAATTTTGCAAGAAAAATTTTGTTCGCTAATTTTGGTCAAAGTTAGGTTTGGTATGTCAGCAATAGCCAACCGATTTTCATGACTTATAGTTTATTTTATTCTCAATATTTTAAGCTTTATTTTAAATGTTTAACATGTAAAATTTTCATTCTAAAAATTTTTTTACTTGTTGAAAAAAAATTTCTCTAATTTTACGCGAAATAGGAAATTATGTTCCTAAACATTTGCTGGTACTTGCATTAAAATCGATCAAGTTGTTTTCAAGTTGTGATGAAAAACATTGACATAACTACCATATTTTGGGCGAAAAATTTTCCACGCCCATAAAAAAAAAAAATTCCCAATGGAAAAAACTGAAAACGGATTTGAATGCAGCGCATCAAAATCATTATATCTCATATCGCTTTTTTGCCATAAACCCGTGTTATTAACTAACAAATAACAGCAAAAGAAGACACAAATGAAAAATTTATATAAGGAATTAAGATAAAGAATAAAGGAAAGTCCAAAATTTTTTTGTCAAGAAAATGTTTTTACAATATATGTTTTATATGTTTAATCTGGTAGATTTTGCTGTCCAAATATTTTTTCTTGATGGTTTATTTCATTAGTCAAGTAAGTATTGAAACGTTTAAATCAAAGAATGACAATAAATACTCACAAACAACGTATGTTTAAGTACCCAACCGGCAACTCAACTAACTTTAAATGCACTTTAAACTAACTTTTTTGAAACTAGTGGTGGTTGATACTTAGATTATTTTTAATGGAGAAAACTGACTTTTTTAACAATGTCATGTCATAGGCAGTATTCAACTGTCTAACTATGTATAACTTTTAAACTATCTTTAAGTTTGTTGAACACAAATCAGCTTACAGTTATCTTATATATAGTTAGCTATAAACTAACAATATTTAAATTTGATTTAAGTTGACTATATTAAAATATAATTTAAGCTAGCTAACTAACAGTGAGGTAAAATATTTTAAGCTCATGATAAAATGCTATTAAATATATGTACATTAGGTTTGTTCATTAACGTTACTAGCAGAAACTTGCAACGAGAGAGTAAAAAAAATGTTTGCACCATTTCTCTTAATAATGTGCAAAAGTAAATGAACACTTTACCAGCCAAAATTTGTGAGCTAAAATAGGGCTGTAATACGTACATACTTAGGTTTATAGATTCTTTTTCGAAGAATATTTTGCATTCTTTCATTATGTTAAGATTCATAGCCAACGTTTGTCGATCTCGCACTAAGTATACAACCATTTCAGCATCGTTATCACTCTCCGAATCACTCGATGAATCAAAAATACCAAAGGTTCTGCAGGAGTAGTTATTAATTTTTTAAAAAGAAAGTATTTTAATTTATGGAAATTACCTCCATTTGCTGCAACATCCTCTAATCCTGATGTACTACATCCAGCGTCATTTATTTATTTATTGGTGCTGTTGATCCTAAGTTAATAACAACATTGCTTTCTATACATTTTATCGCTTTAAATATTTACTTTTACTTACAATTTCTTAATTTTCGAAAAAATAAATTTAATTTGCAATTTTTTTCAGAAAACTTTATTTGCAAACATAAATACAAAACAACTGTTTGAATAATTCTTGCAAGTAAAAATTTTACCAGCAAGAATTTGCAAGAATTTTTTTGTGTCTCAATTTCTTACTCTCTTCTGACGCTCTCTCGTTGCAATTTTTTTGAGTTAATGAACACTTTTCCAATAACAATTGTCACAAATTCGTAAAAATTTTTAGTTATTGAACAGACATATTATCAGACTACGAAATTCTTTTAATTATTAAATGTATCTTTATTTTCGAAAATTGCATTTAAGAGTAATTATATACAAGAAAGGTAGAATAAAAAAGCAAATAATAAAATAAGAGACCATGAAAGAGAGTAGAAAAGATAAACAGAATCCAACATTTAAAATTATTAAAATGAAAAGAATTTAATTTCAAAAACAAATTTAAAATCAAAAAATTTTGAATTCTTAAAACGAACGAGTAGAAAAGATAAACAGAATCCAACATTTAAAATTATTAAAATGAAAAGATTTCAATTTCAAAAACAAATTTAAAATCAAAAAATTTTGAATTCTTAAAACGAATAAATTTTATTATTTGAACAAAAAATCAAATCAATCTAGATTAATATAAAATTTTCGATTGAAGTTTATTTCTGCATTGCATTGTATCTAGCTTATAGTTAATTAACACAAATTAACTAAAAGTGCATTTTATTTGTAGTGGGCTACCGAATTGCTTATGGGGTACTTATCTATATTTTTGGGTGTTGTGTGGTATACATTAGCAACATACAGATATAATACCACTTCATACTTCTAGCAAACATGTTTTTACACAACCATCTTAAACAACCTAAACTGCATTAGAGTATGTGTATCAATGGGAATAGAAAAATATTGAAAATACATTAAGTACTCTTCTGTATAATAAGTATTTATATGACATGCGAGTTTTGATAATGTACTTATCATCATTATTCACTTACCATCTCTAACATTATTCTTAAATTCTTTTTTCTTCAACTCTTTTATGTAACGGTAAATTGTTTTTACATAGTTTTAAGAATATTTATTAATTTAGGTTTAGTTAGCAATAAGATCAATTATTCGTAAAGTCACTTTTAAAGTGTGAAGATGTAATTAAATAAAATTAAGAAATTCTCTAAAAAAAAATTACTTAACTTGCGCGTATGGATGAATAAAAGAAATTTTTCTTTTTTTTTTGTGACTGGCCCAAGAAACAATCCAAGACAGAAAAAATTGTATTTTAAACCTTATGCAAATTCCTATAATTTCTTATATCGCAATTAAAAACTCTTTTATAAAATTGTTATTGCATTTATTGTTGTATTTTTTAAATCCATTGCAATGTTTTTTTTTTTTTTAAACACAACCTGCTGCAAAATTCATAAAAAACTTTTTCGAATTACCTATTAAAAGGAAATCACTTTTTCCTATTTTATGGAAAAACATTGTCGTACATAAAATATATGTTCAAAGGCACATAAACGAACACTTAATAAGAATATTTATGGGGCAATAAAAATGTGGGCAATCCACAAAATTAGACAGTAAATGATAGGCAAATCGGAGTTTTTATGTTTTCATTTTTTCGAAAAACTGGAATAAGTGGTATGGACTTGTGTTCTTCAAATTGAAAAGGAAGATAGATCTATTTTACAAGACAGAGTATACTGCCAAAAGTGCCGAAAGATTTTTAAGTTTGTTAAGAATCAAACATCAAATTTAATTAAGCATAACAGCGGTCATTCACAGCCTCATGACAGTACACCAATTCAAATAAATACCGAAGAGAAAAATGCTTTGCTTTGAAGCATTCATGGATTTTACTATAGAAGACCGTCGTCCTTTCAATAGTGTTGAAGGCTCCGGTTTTCGTAAATTAATTCAAAAGTATCTACAAATTGGTGAAAATGTTGATTCAGACAGCTTTATTCCCAGCGCAAGGAGATGGTCAAGAAAAACCCAATTGATGGCCACAGAGAAAAAAGAAATAAAATCACTCATACAGAATTTTATTACCAATGGAGAGGCAGCAGTTAAAATTGACATGTGATGCGACGATTTCATTAAGAGTGATTTCTTGTGTGTCACTTTACACTTCCAAGTAAATTTCGAACTTGTGGATATTACCTTAGGAATAAAATCTATGGATTTTATGTCTAATACAGCAGTTAACGTAAAAGAAAAACAAGAAGCCTTTTTGAAGAATTCGATGTGACTGATATAGCAAATGTGGTGTTCGCAACTGATCGCGGAAGTAATATTTTAAGTGCTCTAAGAGATTTCACAAGACTAAACTGTTCGGCTCATCTTTTTCTTTTTGTCCTAACAGATGCTTTCGAATCTACAAATGAATTAAAATGGATTACAAATGCTTGCAAAAAATAGTAAAATACTTTAAAAAGGACAATAAGCAGCACATGTTGGACACAACTTTGAAGAACAATTGTCCTACAAGGTGGAATTCGAAATTCGCAATGTTTGAGTCAATTTTTGAAAATTACGCAAAGATCAATGAAATTCTTGAAGATAATTTTCAAAGGCGGAGCATGTTAAATTTTAATTATTCTGTCCTCCGAGCTATAGTAGATTTGCAAGGACTTCGAAATAATTTTCAAAAAACTTCAAGCCAGTGTCTCTCCTAGATTATGTTTCGTTATTCCATTCCTTAATAAATTAGTGATTTGCCTTGTTCAAAATAATGAAGAAGCTGAAATCCCGGCTCTAGAGATTAATATAGTGTCGCATTTGGAGAAATAGAACTCAAATTGAACTATTTTACATAAAGCGGCATTGTTTTTATATCCTCCTGCAATATCTTTAGAGTCAAAGGAAGTAAACAGTATAAAAGAATTTTGCATCGAAAAACTAGCCGAAAATCATACTGAAGTTATGACAGAATGCAGCCACTTATTAAAGATACACACACGTCAGCAGTATCTGGCTCCCCGATAAGAACTTCACCACAAGTTTTGCAGCCATCTTTTCCAGAGCCAGTAAGCAATAAATACGTCAGTCACTACACTGGAAGCAGGAAGAGATGAGGTCAAGCGTTACTGCAGTAAAAAGGTGGGGGTTACAGAGGATTTCGACGTATTGCTATGGTGGAAAAACAATTCTATCAAATATCCCAAATTATCAAAACTAGCTATGAAAATATTGTCTACTCTTACTAGCAGCGCAGCATCCGAACGCGTTTTTTCCTTAGCTACAAATATTATTACATGAAAAAGAAAAGCGGTTGGAACCCAAAACAATAGTGTATTATGTTTTTGAATTCTTTGTATAAAGAACATGTTTTATAAAATATGGTATATCAGCGATTACTTCCTAGTTAGTAGTAATGAGATGTAAATTTCTTCTTTACATTTTTACTTATAGCTAAGCATTATTATAATTAAATATATATTTTAATAAACTAAATTATCTAAAAATCAAATGTAAGTTTTTTAATGAATTTAATAAAAAATTGGGTTTGCCATAATATTGTAAATATGATTGAAATTCAACATAAGCCTTAAAAAAGTTGCCTTTGGACAAAACTCCACAAGAACACTATCTAGTTCAGAGAATAATGCTGCATGGCAGTTTCTCACGAGACGGTAAGGCAAGTCTCGAAAAAGAACGACTGTTTTATATAAAGTGGCGTTAAAAAACCACTGCTTACAATTCAACACAAAGAAAGGCGAGTATCTTTTGCTCTATCGCCTACTTCCAAACTTGACGACTGCTGGGATCAAATTATATATTGTGACGGGACTATGAAAGTGGTTCTTTATGACGGCCCTAATGAAGTATGAAAAAAAACCTTAGAAGCGTTGGAAAGTCGAAACACAATTCGAACTGTAAAATATGAAAAACTTTCGATAACGGTCTAGTAAGGGAGTAGGAGAAATTTGTTTCATTGAGAACAATATTGATACGAATACCTGAACTTATTAAAGTGGCTTTTAATTAACAATGCTAAAAAAATTAGGCTTTATACTACTGGAAAGCCGCAGTTCAACTTCTATCAGGATAATAACCCAAATCAATATGCTTTTTCTTAAGAACTTGGCTTCTTTATAACAGCTGCAAAGTACTGGATACTTATTATGCTCAGAGCCAGATTTGAACCCAATTGAAACTTTATAGATTTATCTTAAAAGAAGTACTGTCAAAAGGAGTCTCAAAAATCAAGGTTAATTAGGGGCCGTAATTATGAGAGAAAAGGTCCAAATTCCAACTGAATGTGTGCAGTAAAGGCGTTTCTAAGCTGTAATTGCTGCCAATGTTGGCCAAACAAAATATTGATTATCTTGAAACTCAATATTTTCATCCCATTTATTAATATTATGCTAGTATGTAAAAACATTTTCATGACAACAAAATTCTAGTTTCTTTTGTTTTTTATCTTATTTTTGAATTTAAACTTTCTTTTTTTTCTTTTTTGCTCTTATTTGTTAGCTAATATCTAGATGAAATTCAATTAGAAAAAAAAAAATAAAAATTAAGCAAAAAACTTATTTTACTCGTATATAATAAAAGTCAAACCCAATTCCTTTTTCACTATGTAAAAAGATTTTCTTGACAAACTGTATACATGTATATTGTATAAATAAAAGAAATAAAGTGGACTACATTTCATATATCGTCACCTAAACGCAAACGGCGCTAACATTTTGAAAATTTTACAGGAGGAGAAAAAAACTATTTAAAATAAAAAGTATTGTTTTAATCAACGAGATTTTTACCAATATTTTAAATACAATTTTTATATGTATTTTGTTTAATTAATTATAAACCAATATGACGTTTTGACAATTGACAATGTTGTATTTTATACTAACGTTTAGTTTGGACTTTCTGCGTTTATCCTATAATCGCGCTTGTTTTTTGGTAATAAAACGCTAATTTTAGTCGGAAGACTCCAAATTTATTGGTAAACCTTTGTTTTGATGAAATACACCAGAATTAATGAAAAAGTCGATTTTGAGTTTTTTGTTAATTAGGGCTATTTGCGTTTGAGATGACAATATGTATGTAATAAATATATGTATGTACATACATGCATACATATATATATGTACATATGTACTAAATAAATCTGTTTAATACACTCCTGATCTGTGCCAACGCCATTACTTTTTCCAGCTTCTACCCATTCGGACCAGTTCCACATGAATTTGCTTATTCCACGTAATGGACGAGCGCACAGTGGTTACAATCTAGCTGGAAAAAAGTAAATTTTTTATGTTTCAAAATTCACATAATTTGTTTGGTATTTGCTAGACAACTATCCACTGCACATAACTGTATATCGGGTTTTTTATTTTTTTCTTATTTGCTTTATTATGATGCTCCGAAAATGATCAATTGCTTTGTCTCTGTTGTTATAGGCGGCCAGTCGATTCACAGCATCACTTTTGAACTGTTCGTTCATTTTGAGAGTCTTTTTTTATCTACCTATGTTATAAATAAATTTTGAATTTAAATATTTTGTATGTAAAATAATGGGTAAAAGGAAATATGTATTTTGTGAAGTATATATTTATCATTTTATGGTTTTTAGAGTAACTTTTAAATAGGATTCCAGTGAAATGAATTGTGCCCTGTTTATCTGTGTAATGTCCACTTTAGATGAGAAAAAATTTATTATTGCAATTATTAACCGATAAACTTTTTATATACATAAATAGATTACATACCCATAACACGGAGAGAACTATGTGATGTGTGGATTGCCAAAGTACGAAGCAAAAAAAAGGTAAATGCTGTTATTAAATATTTTTTCGCTAAGTGTGGGTCACAGAAAATTAAAACAGAAGATTACTGCGGTAAAGTTAAGTTAGCTGTACGGAGATTAACATATTCAATTCACGAAAGATGGATAAAAGCAAAAAGATCTCAATAACTATTTTGAAGACTCCAACAAAATTTGGTTAGATAGAGTTGTTTGTCTTCCTTCTGAGAACGTATTAAAAATTCCAGAAGATTTAGGGATCCAACCACCAACGTCAAATTTTGGCACATCTCGATCAGATTTTTTAGGTAAATCTGAAAAGGAAAGCGTTAGGAAGTGTCTGCTTTAGTCAGTGAACCTGAGAAACTAGCTTTCGCTGCTGGCGTTAGTCTTTATAAATCTGGCAAGAGGGATGCTGCCGCGATTCGAAAAACATAAATGAATCTCCAACAAGAACAACTAAAATTATAAAATTGTTAATGCACAATCGAAGGAAGCAGTACCATATACGGATGAAGAACACTACTTCTGTTTATCGATGGAAAATATACGAAAGCAAGTTATAATGCGATGCGTACTGGTGCTAAGATTCGTATCGCGGACATATACCCATCATATCATAGAATTTTGGAAGCTAAACAAAAGTGCTACCCAAGTAATGGAATAAAAGTATCGGATGTTATAGCAGAAGTGCCTCTGCAGGACTTCGTTGATCACACTATATGTAGAATTGTAAAGAGTTCATTAAGAACTTTAATTGTACGGAATTAAATTTGATTTATAAATGGGGTTGTGACGGTAGCAGTGGACACTCAACGTATAAGCAAAACTTTACTTCAAATAATTCCGGCAAAACAGATGAATATTTGTTTGCAATTTCTTTGGTGCCTTTGCAGCTAAAGTACGGTGAAGATATTATATGGGAAAACCCACGTCCATCATCTACACGTTTTTGCAGACCGACTAAACTGAGTTTTGAAAAGGAAACAAAATCTTTGATTCTAAGTGAAACTAATTATATACAAAATCAAATTGATGCAATATTGTCAACATCCACTAAAATTGAAGATAAGACAGTTATGGTTAAACATGTTTATTTGACAATGATTGATGGCAAGGTTTGCTCAATTCTTAGCGGTTCCTCTACTCAAAGATGTGGTATTTGTGGAGCAACACCAACCACTATGAATAAATTACATGAAATTAAAGCCTTGAGTGTAAGGGCCAACCTTTACGAATATGTATTATCGACATTGCATGCGTGGATAAGGTGCCTGGAATGTGTATTGTATATATCCTACAAAATTGAAATTAAAAAATGGCAAGCTCGTAGTGAGAAATGAATTTGCTTATTGATATTCCAAGGCCGGGAGAGGGAAGTACAAATGACGGTAATACCGCTAGGAAATTTTTTCAGCAACCTTCTTTAGCTTCTCAAATAACAGGAGTAAATGAAATTTTAATAAAAAGGCTAGGAACAATTTTGAGAACTATGTCATCTGGTTATGCAATTAATTTGGAAGCGTTCCGAAAGTATGCAATGGATACTGCGGAACAATACGTAGAATTGTACGAATGGTACTATATGCCATCGAGTGTGCACAAAATTTTGGTTCACGGCGCAGACATAATTCAAAAGGCGGTACTTCCGATAGGAATGATGTCGGAGAATGCGCTTGAGTCTCGGAACAAAGATTTCAGATTTACTCGTAAACATCACACTAGAAAGATGTCACAAGAGACAACAATGGAAGATCTTTTCAAATATTAGCTTCTGTCATCAGATCCATTAATTTCGTCTTTTTCGACAAAACCATATCTTAGTCCATTCTTAGAATTATTAGATGATGAAGACATTTCGTTACTTTTAGATCCTTTCATACAGAAAGATGTAGAATAATTTAAATAAGATAATATTTTTTTATATATTAATATTATTATGTTGTTTTGTATGTACATATGTATGTTATATGTTAAATTCGCAATTATATATTACAAAGAATATGTTATTTTAAAATTTTTCATATTTACTATTAATATTAGAAAGTTGTGCCCGAAAGCCTCGTCCGACTGCGCACATGCAGTCGAATTTTATAATTTTCAAAATGTGTTTTCTTCACTTCTTAATTAATACATTAATATTCTAAATCGTTACATTTTGATATTCTTAAAAACGTCATTAAAAATCGCCATGCCCATTTTACCTACAATGCCCACTTTTTGCACAAGGAATGCATTCGATAAGAAGTATATAATACCAAAGCTTCATCGCTCTAGCTGCTTCCGAAGAGAAGTTTTGACTTTTTTCCAGCTAGACTTGCATCTTGAACCACTGTGGAGTGTCTCCTCCTTCGGTTTCAGTCAGGTGCATTTATGAAGACGTCGCTCCATGACCTTCTTAAAGTGAGGCCAATTCATAGCCATTTACTTCCTTTTGTTTCCGTGGTTATGGATTGCTGATTGCATTATTCCCAAGTCCGGCTACTCCACACCAATCTAGGCCAGAATATTCGTAACATCTTGTAAAGACATTGAATCACAAAATCTTGGATCTTCTACATGTCTCGAAAGGCAGCGTTCTACGTCTAGCAACCATATTGGCGAGTAAATTTTTGATTTTTCTGTTCAAATTGCCTGCTTTGTGTGCTGAAGAGGAATTGCTAATTGGTATTAAAAAACCAAAAGATAGCTGCGCTCTCTGTACGTGGTTGTTAATATCCTCACTTGATCCACCAGTTTTGGAAATTATACTCATGTAGAATATGATCAGATTAAAAGAAATTTCTAATTTCTCTAAATGATTCCTTGTTGCTGCATTTTAGTAAATCTTCCAGAGGTTTTTGTTTGAGGTGGTTGAACATTTCTTTATGCATTTTCTTTTAATCGTATTCTGAACATAGCATATTAAAATAGTATACAAAAATTGGACAATAAAAAAATTGGAACATAAGAGGCATGTTAGGATTTAACTTAGGGTCATGAGGGAATAGACCCTGAACAGGATGAATAATGAATGAAAGAAGATATTGGACTGTGGACTTTCCAGGACATTTTAGCCCAACCTGAGACTGCGAAGGTTCTTTCGGCTATATGTTGTATCAGTAAGGGCTAAGGGTCAAGGTGGATATAATTACTGGTCACTTCTTCATAACGGGGATGATAAGTAGATGAGACAACCGCTCGCCAGAATTTTGTAGGTTTTGCGAGAATGTAGACCAGATAGAAACAGTGGTACACTTACTGTGTTACTGTCCTGGGCTTTAACGGATAATTTGGGTACAGGCAAACGATAGATGAATGTATTTTAATTTGATTGCAAATGAATAAAAGTTAAACAAAAAATATCTCGTTTTTAAATAATAGAAAATAAATAGAAAAATTTAATAAATAAAAATTTCAAATTTGTAAATGGTTTATTAGAGCTTTATAACAGTTTGTCGTTTATGAATACAAATTTTTAGATTTGCTTTAAGTGATTATGAAATAAGACGGTAAAACTTTATTGTGGAATATATTTCAAACATATAGTTACATACTTTCGGTTTTAAAACTGATATAATTTTTATAACACAAATATATAAAAAAAAATGTTTAAGTTCCCTTCATCCTTAGGATTATTATCGTTTGCGGTGCGTACTTAACAGATGTCCTCATATTTAGAGCAATTTTTCAATGTCCTTAGATATATCCATTGGATCGGTTGTTGGAGCGTAGCGGTTAACAGGAATACCTTCTTTATTTACTAAGAACTTGGTAAAATTCCATTTAATGGCGCTGCCTAATGTGCCTGTTTGCTTAGCCTTCAAGTATTGATATAAAGGTGCTGCATTAGATCCGTTGACATCAATCTGAAAATGGCCAATACAACTCGAAAATTAAGAAGCAAGCAGCGGTTTTTATTTATTACAAATTACCTTCTGAAAAACATCACCAATATCGGCCTTAGCATCGCGCAAATGACAAACCATAGCTTCACCGTCAGCTTCAGGCATTTGGGAACCAAATTGATTACATGGAAAATTGAGAATTTTCAAACCTTTATTACCATATTTCTCACGTAAGTCAGTTAATTTTTTGTAATTATTCTTAGTCAATCCGCACTGGGAAGCAATATTAACAATTAGCACAACATTTCCTTTGTACTTTTCGAGTGAAACATCCTCACCATGAGTATCCTTTACAGTAAAGTCATAAATACTCTTTGCGTTTTTAGCTTCCTCAGACATGATATCTGACTGCAAATACAAATTAAAAATATCTCTTAATTTTTTTTTTTCATTCCTTGTGTAATTTTATTTTTAGCAGCCCATCGGTTATAAAAATAAGAGCACAAGCAACAAGTTCTAGTAGTTAACTAAATTAGAAAACTTGTATGCAAATACCACGTACTTGTGTACATACATAACAAAAAAGGCAAGGCAAAAAAATTTAAATTAAACGAAGGTAGAGCGAAAATACATATATAAGGTGGACCATTTAGAAGCTTAAATTTAAAAATGCAATAAAACAAAAACGGTTTGAAATTTTAACCAATTTATTTTTTTGTTGTAAAGTACAATTGTTCCGGTTAGAAATAAAATATTATTTTATTCATATGGTACCCATAGCTGCCAGATTTGAAGATTAATCCTTACTTTGACGATTTTTTAACAAAATTTTGGCAAAATGACGATTGGCGTTTTTTGTATCTAGAATGACGATTTTTGATATATAGCAGCTCTAAAAGTATTACTATCTGGCTGTAAGTGAGAAAACTAGCTTACTTCTTCTGATTTCCGCTAGAGCTCAATGTCAATAAAGAGTAAGGCCTGGAACAGAACAAAGTCGTTGTATTGTAGCAAGAAAAAATGGGAACAGAATATTGAAGTTTTCTATATGGTTGCCAAATAACCTCAACAAAAAATAGAGAATTATCTAAGAATAATATGTGAATTGTTTAACAAAATAAGCATCCAATTGTATAAGATAAGCATATTAAGCTAGATTTCACATTACTATCTAATAAATTGTATATATATATATATATATATATATATATATATATATATATATATATATATATATATATATATATATATATATATATATATATATATATATATATATATATAGTGATATATATAAGTGATTTATTTATTCACTTGACACCTGTTAAATCGGTCGCCAGCTTGAAAAGTAATTCCTACTTAAAGTTCTGTACCTCTATAACACGCTATATATATAAATCTAAATCTATATATATATATATATATATATATATATATATATATATATATATATATATATATATATATAGATTTAGATTTATATATATAGCGTGTTATTTATATATATAGCGTATTTATATATATAGCGTTATATATATATATATATATATATATATATATATATAGATTTAGATTTATATATATAGCGTGTTATAGAGGTACAGAACTTTAAGTAGGAATTACTTTTCAAGCTGGCGACCGATTTAACAGGTGTCAAGTGATTTATTCTCAGTTTGGTTTGGCAATTCATCATGAGTAGACTCACGTCCGGCTTAGATTCGTCAATGGCGATCGTTATCGGGCCATGTTGAACGAATTTTTGTTCACAAAAATTGAAGAGGAGGATATTAGCAACATTTGGTTTCAACAGGACAGCGCTACGTGCCACACAGCCGAAGCTACACTTGATGTTTTGCACCCTGGTTTTGAAGATCGCATTATCAGCCGCAGAGCTAATGTCGTTTGGCCACCTCGGAGCTGCGATTTGACACCGTTGGACTATTATTTGTGGGGTGCCGTCAAAGATAAGTGTTACGCCAACAAGCCAGAGACAATTGACGCTTTAAAGGACAATATTCGTGAAACCATTGGTGAAATACAGCTGCACACAATCGATAATGTGCTTAAAAATTTGACCGATCGTGTAGGCTTCTGCATGGCCAGCCGAGGCAGCCAATTGAATGAAATTATTTTCCATTATTAACCGGAAGGATTGTACTTTCAAATAAAAAAAGAAATTTGAGAAAATATTCAGTTTTTCTTTACAGCATTTTAAAAAAAAATTTATTTAGCCGGCCCTTTATTTAGTATATGTATACAAAAAGTAGGCATTCCATAAACAAAAAAAAATTAAATAACTATGTATAAACTTTGCCCTACGAATGAATATATGTAGTTATTCGTAATAACTCTAATTAAAAAAAAAAAAAAACAATAGAAATGAAAGACATTTTCATAATAAACTTTCAGTCTCTTAAAAATTTGCATGAAATACTTTCAAGACTATACGAATTTTTATTTATAATACGTATACAAATATTTCAAGAAACTACTTTCATGTATAAAGGCAGTGTAAAATAAAATAGAAAATTATAAGTGTTGTAATAAAAATTCATGTTTGTAACAAATAACTTTACTATTCAAATGCGAAAAACTTTTTTCTTTGTAAATACAGTCTTTTTTAATTTTGCCCCATTTGTATCGAAAGTCTGGCATTGGTTACGCAAACACATTCATTTTTATATAGTACTAGCTAAACCTCGGCATGCTTCGCTACCCCTATTTAATTACTACCTTAATTATAATTTTTTTAGTATTTTCCTACATTTCTTCTCTTTCCGGACCTAAGAATAAAGGCTAAAAGGTTCAGCTTTTTAGCTTCATATAAACTTCAAAAAAACATACATACACGCATACATTCAAAAACACATTCATATTTACATATAAATAGATTACTTTTACCCAATGTGCTTCGTTTAGTATGAATGTGAGGTGTAACGCCCACTTATTCAATCACGCCCAGTTATTGTCTAATGATGTGTATTTTCCAAGAAGCTGTTTGAACCAAATTCAGAAACCTCTACCACTACCGTTCTCATTATATAAAAATCAATATTTAATGGAGATGCCACGTACACTTGTCCAATTCCGCCCACTTTTTGTCTGATGATTTGTATTGTCAATATTTAGCTTGTATGAGAGGTAACATGGCCACTTATCCGATACTGCCCAATTTTTGACTGATAATTTGTATCGAATACGAAGTTATTAAGACCAAGTTTAGACCTATTATTGTGACTCTTTTGAAAATATAGACAAACAAATATTTACTTTGTATGGGCGTGGCACTGCCAACTTAGAATTTTTGAAATTTAAATAATTTATGTTCAATATCATTAATGTACCGATTTATCCCATCGACATTAAATAACACGGCCATTGAATTTCGCGCGTAAAAGAGCCATTGTTTCATTGGCTGTATGGCAAGTGACACCATCCTGTTGAAACCACATATCGTCAGGTTCATATCCTCAATTTCTGGTCACAAGAGGTCTGTTTTCATCTCGCGATAACGAACACCATTCACGGTAATTGCTTGGCCTACCTTATTTTCGAAGAATGTCGGCGCAATGACGCCGCCAGCCCATAAACCGCACCAAACAAACACTCTTTGTGGATACATCGGCCTTTCAACAATCACTCGTGGATTCTCATTAGCGCAAAGGCTGCAATTCTTCTTGTTAACGAATCCACTGAGATGAAAGAATGCCTCGTCGCTGTAGATTACTTTCTTTCTGCCGCACTATCGCGAACTGCAATGTTTTCCGCAGAATGAACTGGGGTTTGCTGAAATTTGCTCACAATTCTCCCAATTAGGGTTTGCATTTAATCTCAATTTATCATAATCGCGATTACGATTTAAAAAAGTCCGTTAGTCGCGATTATCGAGTAATCGCAATTTATTTGAGACCAAACTAAAGTTTATAATTCTTTAATTAAAAAAAACAAGTCGTACTAGCTTCATAAAAACTAGCCCAAAAATATTTAAATAATAAAACTTTAAAGAAATGAAAGCAATGATTGGTCACTAAAACGTGGTAGTATTCTTATGCAAAAGTTTGCTGCTTTTAAAAATGCTCTTTCGCATCTTCCTGAAAATGGCTTCACCATTTAAATAGCCTTGTATAGTGGAGATATGTATGTTTTTGCAACATATCAAAATCTTCTATTGGAAGAGGCTCAGCATGAGCTCTATTAATTTCTGTCTGTAACTCAGATTCCATATTATTAATGTTATCTTCTTCACATCCTATTGCCTTGTCATAACAAACAGTATCACCCTTTGAATTTTCAGGTGTCATTTATTATATGTACTATATAGGTACTGTAAATAAAAATTGAAAACACTAAAAACTTTATTTATTTGACGATTTTTCGAAGCTGAAATGACGGTATTTTCAGAATTTATCGGAAAAATTAAGATTTTTTGCGAATTTCATCTCGCAGCCCTGATGGTACCCCATTCGATCGGATAAATTTTCGAGAATATTTTCGAGTGTATGGAGTCGTATCTCGACAATCGCATCTCGAATGTTGGCCTTCAAATGCTCAATTGTCTCTGATTAGTCGGCATAGTACTTGGCTTTAAAGGCGCCCCACAGAAAATAGTCCAACGGTGTCAAATCGCAGCTTCTTGGCGGCTAATTAAACGGCCATCAAACGTTTGACGCAATAAATCGATTGTGGCAAGTCATACGATCCTGTTGAAACCAAAAATCACAAAAAAAAAATCGGTTATAATGGTGCGATAGGTGCCTCCATTGACCATAATGGTTGCGCCATCCTCATTTTCAAAGAAATATGGGCCAATGATGCTTCCGCTCAACAAGTCGCACCGAAAAGTTACTCGTAATGGGTACATTGGTTTCTGTAATATCACGTTTGGCTTTTTTGAAGCCCCAAATACGGCAATTTTGCTTATTAACGTACTTACCTAGGTGAAAATGAGCTTCATCCGAAAAGATGATTTTTTAAGTCTTTGCGATTTTTTCTGATTTTTTTTTTCAATTTCCGACCAATTATCTTTATTTTGGAAATAAATTTCCAATAAATCCCAAAGTTGCTCAAGCGTAAATTGATTCATTTCGGTCAGTGGAGATAATATACTGAATTTTGTGACAGAATAGAATGACATAAGTATTTCCGGATTCGAAATAATCGCTGGTTAAAATTTAAACCGATAGATGGCTCACCCGATACTTTAAAATCGATTTGGTGTACTATATTTATGGTCACATGGAAGATTAGCTTAAGTCGACATAGATGAAAATTGAGTTATCGCATTAGGAGCTTAATAGAAGTCAAGGAGCTATAATGTACTTAATCAATTTGTTAAACTTTTTCTTTTTGCCAATTTTATGTGCGTTTACTTTTTACCTTAAGTTTTTTAAACGACTGCAACAAATTTCTAGCAACATTTTTCAACTGCTAAAGGACATGAGGCTCAGTTATTTCGTACGAAATTTTAAGCAGCAGTAGGGACATAAATACTGTAATAACATTAAATACACATAGTCTTTTATTATATGGCTTATGAAAGCTGACCCCCATATCGTTAATCTGCAACGGAAATTCCAAATTGTATCAGCATTCACCATGCATGGAGTGGTTAGAAAATGTGAATCGTATCGTTCTTATAGTGCATTTTAAAGACAAAAAATTTGGTTTACTGATGAAAAAATTTATATCGCATAGTGTCTAAGGTCATCTTAAGAAGCATTCCCTGAGTTCATCCCATTAGTCGAAAATGGTCATCATTTAGCTGTAGTCACGATTTGAGAAGGTCTCGTTAAGATGTACTTCCGAGCGGAATTTTATGACAGCTCATAAGGCTAAAAGTATCAAAACTGCTTCCAGAACAATGTTAAATCTCTTTATTTTGTTATATAACTTATATCAATAAATAAATAAAAATGTTCTAAAAGTATTCATTATTACTACTGAATATTACTTGTTATGTTGTTGGAGAAAACATACGGTTTTTATTTACAAATGTAAAACCATGTAGCATATTTTAAGGCATAAAACCGACAAAATGTTAAAAATGTGCACATTAATTTTTTCTCGAAAATTCATCATCATAGCATTTTATTTTATTTAAATACCAGCTAAAACCCGGCGTGCTTCGCTCTAGCATAATTATCTTTAGTATTACTAAGTTATAATTTTTTGCCTTTTTTCCCCATATAATTCCTTCTAGTCCAAATCAAAACATTTAAGATAGCCTTATAGTTTCTCAGAAAATTTGTTAATGTTTTTAATGATTTAAAGTAAAAACATCATGTTTTAAAATATCTTAGTCGTATTTTTGAGTTTTTGGTCAATTAATAAGTAACGGTACCCAATTTTAAAAAAGTTTTTCGTAAGCTAAGATTTTAGTCTTAGTTGATGAAGGGTTATGATGAAGGTAACGTCATTTGTTAATTATATATAACATACCCTTTACACATAAAAGTAGTTTCATGAAAGTTGCAATACATTCTCAATTTTTTACTAACACAATCAAATTCTGTAAACTTTCAGCCCAACTTTCAACGATTTTTGCATGCCAGTAATTTTCTGCCTCTTGCTGAAAGCAAATTGAAAGCAAAGGTTACCGATATTATATATTTATTCAAACTTACAGGAAAGTGATAAAGAATCATTGGAGATTTAGATTTATATATATATATATATATATATATATATATATATATATATATATATATATATATATATATATATATATATAGATTTAGATTTATATATATAGCGTGCTTTTTGTAGAGGTACAGAACTTTAAGTTGGAATTACTTTTCAAGATGGCGACCGATTTAACAGGTGTCAAGTGATTTATTCTCAATTTGGTTTGGCAATTCATCATGAGTAGACTCACGCCCGGCTTAGATTCGTCGAATGGGCTCAAAACGAGATTACCGTTGTTTCCATCGTTGTTTTATTGCTACTTAAAGTTCTATACCACTATAAAAAACACCCAAAGGGTCCGCCATCTAACGTTTTTTTTTTCGACTAGTGCTTATTTCGTGAATGGTAACACTTAGCTCATGTCTGATTTGACAGATAAATAGTTTTATCCTTCCGCTGAACGAATATGATTGTGTATACGCTTGAACTCCGCTTCGCTAAGTGGGCCTGCGATCGACTTACAGAAGATGCCGATTTTGCCAAAAAAAAAAATCATCTTTTCAGATGAAAATCATTTTATCTTGGCGGGTATGTAAACAACATGAGCAAAATTGTCGCATTTGGGGCACAGAAAACCCGCACGCATACATTGAAAAGCCGATACATCCAAGACGAGTCGCTGTATGGCGCGGATTTTGGTCCAGAGGCAAATTTGGGCAATTTTTCTTCGAACATGACCAAGGAGTGGCCGTTACAGTCAATGGCGATCGTTATCGGGCCATGTTGAACGAATTTTTGTTCACAAAAATTGAAGAGGAGGATATTAGCAACATTTGGTTTCAATAGGACGGCGCTACGTGCCACACAGCCGAAGCTACACTTGATGTTTCGCGCCCTGGTTTTGAAGATCGCATTATCAGCCGCAGAGCTAATGTCGTTTGGCCACCTCGGAGCTGCGATTTGACACCGTTGGACTATTATTTGTGGGGTGCCGTCAAAGATAAGTGTTACGCCAACAAGCCAGAGACAATTGACGCTTTAAAGGACAATATTCGTGAAACCATTGGTGAAATACAGCTGCACACAATCGATAATGTGCTTAAAAATTTGGCCGATCGTGTAGGCTTCTGCATGGCCAGCCGAGGCAGCCAATTGAATGAAATTATTTTCCATTATTAACCGGAAGGATTGTACCTTCAAATAAAAAAAGAAATTTGAGAAAATATTCAGTTTTTCTTTATAGCATTTTCAAAAAAAAATTTATTTAGCTGACCCTTTATTTAGTATATGTATAGAGAATTATAGTAATTTTTCTTCAAATGTAAAAAAAGTAGGCATTCCATAAACAAAAAAATTAAATAACTATGTATAAACTTTGCCCTACGAATGAGTATATGTAGTTATTCGTGATAACTCTAATTAAAAAAAAAAAAACAATAGAAATGAAAGACATTTTCATAATAAACTTTCAGTCTCTTAAAAATTTTCATGAAATACTTTCAAGACTATACGAATTTTTATTTATAATACGTATACAAATATTTCAAGAAACTACTTTCATGTATAAAGGCAGTGTAAAATAAAATAGAAAATTATAAATGTTGTAATAAAAATTCATGTTTGTAACAAATAACTTTACTATTCAAATGCGAAAAACTTTTATCTTTGTAAATACAGTCTTCAAATTTTGTCCCATTTGTATCGAAAGTCTGGTTACGACAATAACCACAAAACTCCGAATGAATTAATATATTCCAGGATGAATCGAAGATTTATGAAAAAAATTAAAAATGCAGTACATCATTAATTTTAACCCTTTTTCATATGAAGAGATTTTTCGTATTCATTATCGTTTAGCAAAAAAAGCCGTAAGGCATTGGTTACGCAAACACATTCATTTTTATATAGTACTAGCTAAACCTCGGCATGCTTAGCTACCCCTATTTAATTACTACCTTAATTATAATTTTTTTAGTATTTTCTTACATTTCTTCTCTTTCCGGACCTAAGACTAAAGGCTAAAAGGTTCAGCTTTTTAGCTTCATATAAACTTCAAGAAAACATACATACACGCATACATTCAAAAACACATTCATATTTACATATAAATAGATTACTTTTACCCAATGTGCTTCGTTTAGTATGAATGTGAGGTGTAACGCCCACTTATTCAATCACGCCCAGTTATTGTCTAATGATGTGTATTTTCCAAGAAGCTGTTTGAACCAAATTCAGAAACCTCTACCATTACCGTTCTCATTATATAAAAATCAATATTTAATGGAGATGCCACGCACACTTGTCCAATTCCGCCCACTTTTTGTCTGATGATTTGCATTGTCTATGAAGTCATTTAGATCAAATTCTGGAACTTACACTTTAACAATTCGCAAGATATACAAAAATCAATATTTAGCTTGTATGAGAGGTAACATGGCCACTTATCCGATTCTGCCCAATTTTTGACTGATAATTTGTATCGAATACGAAGTTATTAAGACCAAGTTTAGACCTATTATTGTAAGATTTTTGAAAATATAGACAAGCAAATATTTACTTTGTATGGGCGTGGCACTGCCAACTTAGAATTTTTGAAATTTAAATAATTTATGTTCAATATCATTAATGTACCGATTTATCCCATCGACATTAAATAACACGGCCATTGAATTTCCCGCGTAAAAGAGCCATTGTTTCGTTGGCTGTATGGCAAGTGACACCATCCTGTTGAAACCACATATCGTCAGGTTCATATCCTCAATTTCTGGTCACAAGAGGTCTGTTTTCATCTCGCGATAACGAACACCATTCACGGTAATTGCTTGGCCTACCTCATTTTCGAAGAATGTCGGCGCAATGACGCCGCCAGCCCATAAACCGCACCAAACAAACACTCTTTGTGGATACATCGGCCTTTCAACAATCACTCGTGGATTCTCATTAGCGCAAAGGCTGCTATTCTGCTTGTTAACGAATCCACTGAGGTGAAAGAATGCCTCGTCGCTGTAGATTACTTTCTTTGTAAAGTCACCATTCACTTCTATCTGTTAAACTAACCATTCGGCATATTGACGACGCTTGAAGTGGTCAGTAGGCTTCAGGTTTTGAGTCAATGGAACCCTGTAAGCGTGTAAATTCAAATCTTCATTTAAACTTTGCATGACGATGTGCCGAGGTTGACGGCCTTTCTGCCGCACTATCTCGAACTGCAATGTTTTCCGCAGAATGAACTGGGGTTTGCTGAAATTTGCTCACAATTCTCCCAATTAGAGTTTGCATTTAATCTCAATTTATCATAATCGCGATTACGATTTAAAAAAGTCCGTTAGTCGCGATTATCGATTAATCGCAATTTATTTGAGACCAAACTAAAGTTTATAATTCTTTAATTAAAAAAACAAAAGTCGTACTAGCTTCATAAAAACTAGCCCAAAAATATTTAATAAAACTTTAAAGAAATGAAAGCAATGATTGGTCACTAAAACGTGGTAGTATTCTTATGCAAAAGTTTGCTGCTTTTAAAAATGCTCTTTCGCATCTTCCTGAAAATGGCTTCACCATTTAAATAGCCTTGTATAGTAGAGATATATATGTTTTTGCAACATATCAAGATCTTCTATTGGAAGAGGCTCAGCATGAGCTCTATTAATTTCTGTCTGTAACTCAGATTCCATATTATTAATGTTATCTTCTTCACATCCTATTGCCTTGTCATAACAAACAGTATCATCCTTTGAATTTTCATAGGATAATCTATATTAGCGATAAAGAAAATGTCTAGAATAACACGGTGCGACAAAAATGAACGAATTTGAAATACCTGGGAAATGATACTACTTTTCATATAGCCGGTATCAAGTAGTAGAAGGATCTGTTTTTGGAATTTTCTAAACACCTCGAAAATCTAAAGTTACGGGTAAAAAACTGGTTTTCGGACCTTTATGAGCTTATAAGCTAATAACTTAGCTGAATATTACCCGATTTTAAGTTTCTTTTCAGGTATTTTTTTTTTTTTTTTTTTTGTTGACGCACCGTGTAACTGATCATTTTTTTTTTCAAAGGTATTGTCGGGTTTAAAATATATGTATGTTGCTAATTTTTTTTTTTTTTTTTTTGTCTTTTATTCATTCCATACTTAATAGCTAATAACATTTTTTAGCAATATCTGCTTTTTGTTGTTCCAATTTTATTTAAACAGCAATGACAGCGCCCCTTCAGCTTGTATAATACTTGAATTTGATGTACAAAGAGCTTTAACGGTAGGTTTTACGGGCAATAGGACAATATAAACTTAAGATAGAAATTCAAAATCGATATTTTGAAATAAATTCATAGATGATACTTCTTCCAAACTATCTTTTATGCAGTGTTTTAAATTGTTGCGATCACAATTACGATTAAATAGTGCGATTAATCGCGATTACGATTATAATCGATTTGCAATCCCTACTCCAGATTGTTGACCCATTTGTTCGATTATGCTGACTAAAAAATTACGAAGTGCGCGAAATACATATTGATTTAAACGCCCATTTTCGTAAAAGGCTTCAACAATTTTAACGCGCTTCTCAATTGTGTACCTCTCAATGGTTGGATTTGTCGAACACTGAAACAATGAAATGTCATATCAAGTTGGGCAAAAAACTTGACGTTAAAGTGTTTCACAATTAACATCGTGCATTATGGTTGGACCACCCTTTAGTTACTCCTCCTCAAAGTCTGAACATCATTTCCATCGTGCACATTTGGGGAATTTTGGGAAGAAATGTTGGAAAACATGAAATTCAAATTAAATCACAACTGAAACAACTTCTTCTGGATAAATGGAATAATATAAGTTCTGAAACCGCTAAAAACTTGGAAAATTCAGTTAAAAGTTGGCATATATAATCGAGGCTATCCAATAAAGTATAAAAAAAAGTAAAAAATGTGGGTCGGTTTGAAGAATTAGAGTTAATATTTAGTATTCTACAAGTGTGTTCTTACAGGTGTGTAGTGTTCATATTCCAAATTATATTAAATTTTTATTTATAATCTGTTTTGAAGAAACAAATCTCCTTACTTTTTTGTTTAATTGAAGTAGTGCACTTTATATTTGTGATTTTAAATATTTTCTTATTATTCTTTTACATTCTGGATAAACAAAATTAAAGAAATCAAAAAACTTGTTGCTGTGTCCTTAATTTTGAGCCCTACTATATGTGTTTCAACCTAAAATTTTGTTTTATTTAGAGTTGATGAAGAAGAGGGGATAGAGAAAAAACAGAGGGTAGAAAAGAAAAGATACATAAAAGAGAGCTTATACATACAGACAAACATAGATAAAACAATGAATATAGAAGAGGGCACAAAAGATATAAGCTCTAGTTATAAACTTACTGTTTTAAATCTTTAATTTGAAAAAAAAATGATAACACATTAAAACATTTGCAAATTTTATATTAGTATTTATATTGATGTCTTTTACTATGAGGATAATATACTGGCCAAATATATATGAAAAACAAGTAAATATTTATTTTTCTATACAAAATGACCAATACAACTCAGCAGTCAAAAAGTGGGCGAAATTGAACAAGTAGGCGTGGTGCCGCCTATACAAAGTAAATAATGATTTGAATATATCTTGACAACGGTTACAGCTAAAGTTTCAGTATTTGGTCTAAGTGACTTTATGGCCAACACAAATCATTAGTAAAAAAGTGGGCGTGACACCTCCCATAGAAAAGAAATATTGATTTTAGTATATCTTGAGAACGGTTATAGCTAAAGTTTTAAAATTTTGTCTGATTGACTTCACGATGAATGCAAATCATGTCAAATACTTAGCGAAATTGGGCAAGTGGGCGTGGTACCTACAATACAAACTAAATACTGATTTCTTTATATCTCGAGAACGGTTAAAGCTAAAGTTTCAGTATTTGGTCCAAATAGCTTCATGGTCAATGTAAATCATGTCAAAAAGCGGGCTAAATTGGATAAGTGGGCGTTTCACCGCCCATACAAAATAAATAATGTTTTTTTGTATATCCTGAGAACGGTAGTAGTAGAAATTTATAAATTAGCATGAACTAAAGTCGTGAACAATACACATTATCAGCTAGCAACTGGGTGAATTAAATAAGTGGTTGTGCGCCTTCCGTTCTTACTAAAAATATTGAATTTTGAATATGTGGCGAACAACAACAATTAAAGTAGCGTTATCTATCCACATGAGCCAAAAAAAGGGTATTCCAGAAAGCAAACTGGATAAAAGCTATACATTAGAGTAGGAAAAGTGCTCGAATTGAAATCGTTCATAAAGAACGATTCTTTTCACGGATCGTATTTTAAATTCTTTTGAAATTCGACTCTCAAAAAGAATCGAAAACAAGAGAATTTAAAAATAAAATTCGAAACGCAAATCAAGTTGAAAAGCATCAAAACGATTTGAAAACGAGTTGGTAAATTTTGTTTGTGTAATATAATACACGCATATGTGTGATACTTATTGGTCGTCGCATACAAAATATATATACATAGACACATACGAATGCATGGTATTACGCGCTTAATCTTACACAAACAACATGCACCGAAATGAATTGCTCGTTTCCGATTCTTTTTTTGCCTATTTTTAATTCGTTCGCAGCATAAAATTCGTGCTTACGAGTTAAAGAACTAACTCATAACCATAAATTTAAAAGTTTTCTAAAAATTTAAAAATTTTAAAAATTAAAAAAAATTTAATTTATGCTCACGAGTCGAATTAACGCTAGAACCGTAACCTTTGTCGATTCGACTAACATTGTCTTTATTTTCATATGTAGCGTTTTATTTTATTGAGCGATCAACTTGAACTCTTCTTTATTCTCTGTCACATTTATTCAGTAAGTATTGGGTTTTTTTTAGTTATAATAAAGCTCGTGTTAATCGATTCGACTAATGGTTAGTGTTTGTGTAACTTTCAATCTTATAATTTATTATATTTTGAATGAATATCAGTTTTTTTTTAAAGAACGAAAATGAATTTAAAAAAGATTTAATTGATTATTTTAAGCAAATCAAAGCAAGATTTGCGGTTTTTGTCACTATTAAAAGCATATAATGACAAATTCTTTATTTAATATGAACTAAATTTGTAGATTTAAATATTTTTTTTTTTTGTTATTTTTGTGCTAATTTAAATAGTTAATCTCAATAATGTCTCCTACAATATGTCTCTAATAAACATTTCTTATTATTTATTTTTAAATAAAAAAGGTAAATATCTTGTTTAATTTCTATTCAAAACAAATTAAAAAAGCTACTTTTAACAATACAATTGAGAATTTGTACATAGGCACGGTAAAAATTGGTAGTAAAGTTTCGACTAATGGTTAATGTTTATGTATAAAAAACAGAATACGATTCTAGGGTTAAAAAATAAAACTCACAAGCACGAGTCATAAAACGAGCGGTCAAAAAAAAACGAGCTCAGTTTTAACGTACTATACTATCCATATGTGTATCTTATATAGGGGACAAAAGGTGAAAAAAGGTAAAATATTTAACTAAAATAACATTTAAGATAATAACTAAAATGGAGATAGCGAAGAACGCCGGGTTTTAGCTAGGTATTTATAGAGAAAATTAGGTAAATAGTTTAATCGAATGCTTGAAAACATTTTTATAACGTTTACAAGTGGAGTAAGAACAAATTCACAATGAACATTAAAATAAATTAAGCAACCCAACAGCCTTATAGTAAATGTTTATATTTGTTAGAAATACA
Organism: Wohlfahrtia magnifica; assembly: GCA_023159175.1. Classification (NCBI taxonomy): domain Eukaryota; kingdom Metazoa; phylum Arthropoda; class Insecta; order Diptera; family Sarcophagidae; genus Wohlfahrtia; species Wohlfahrtia magnifica. The sequence continues at coordinate 30,633 of JAKWBJ010000336.1, read as the reverse complement.
AGTATCTGCCTTTAATATGTATATGTATATACAGTGGTGGAAGAAATAATAAAAACACACACAAAATGTGTTGGATATCCGACTTGTTCAATAATGACATGTTTTAATTTGATAAGCATTATTGTTATTTGATTTGATTGTCTAAAAGTTTAAATTGTTTTCTAATAGTTAAAGTCCTTAATAAAAAATTTTTGAACTTTGTTTCTATTTTTTTCAACCTTAATTTTATACATGAAAAAATTTGGGTTTAAACTAGGATTTTGTAAATAATTGTTGCTATTTTTTTAGAACATTAATAAATTATAAAACAACATATGAATTTCTCAAAAAGTGTGTATCAATATAAAAATGTTTTATGAAATTAGTTAAAAAGAAATGTGTTTATATATTTTTTCCACCACTTTATAAATAGTTAGAACATGAGGTTTAATAAAATCAATTTCATTTTACTATGCATTTAATATTACTCACATCGTTTACTGCTGTTGCCTTTGTATTAGATGCAGTTGATATATGTGCTGAAAAACTAACACTGGTTATTGGTAGAAGGACTAAACATATACGTTTCTTATTGATTGTATATAAAGGACGACATTGAGTCCAATATGTATGACATTGTTGCTGTTCTGGTAATTTTTGTAATTCTTTTGATTGTCCTCTTACGATGGATTGACTCATCCCACTTTTTGTAGAACCTTGCAGATTAATTACCCTACTAAGTATTCTTGTGTTTTTTGAACACTTTATAAAATTGCAGGGAAACATTGCAGCTGCAAGTAAATCTAAGTTATTTTAATATAGACAATCGACTTATTAACTACATACAGTTTGTCAAATAAAAGTAAAAAAAATAATTTCATTCATTTAAGAATTCCAAATTGTTAACATGTTTATTATTCTTTGTGCACACATTCCGTTACTGCACCTAGGAATATGAGATACTATAACTTTTAAAATAGACCCACACATTACAACGCCAGCAATAACAAAAAACACCTTTAACTATTTTTTAGGCTGTCAAAAAGAGTTGTGTCTGTTGTTGGAATTTTCAAATAAAAAAGATTTTTAGACATGATCCTTTTAGATTTAGATTTCAGCAACAAATAGTATTTTGAGTAACTTGAATTAAACATTAATTGATAATTTTATCTACATTAAGTACTTTACAAAAAGGTTGTAAGCAGTGGAACACATAATTGTGTTGAATAATAAAAAAATCTTAAGTACAATCAAATATAAATTTATTTTTAAATTATTTGCATTTTAAAAACTCATGAAATTAGTTTTTAAAAAGAACAACCGTAAAAATACTTTATGCCTGAAAGTTTGATGACACTGATAATTATATGTACACTAGGGTTAAAAAGTATTATGAAACGTCATCTTACTTTTTCGCTGCTATCAAACAATGTTCCGCACTAAACGAGTTGAAGTTTGTTCTATATTTTTTAGCGTAAAATATTTCTCCAAAGTTTAAAATAGATTTAACAATATTAAACTTAAAAACACATGCATTTGCATTTATCGTAATAATTACTAATTTTATAAGAGTGAAGTAATAATTACGATTACGATTATTCTTGATTTTGCATGATTACTAATTACGATTACAAGTAATCAAAAAAATAATCAGAATTACTGGCAATTGCTACAAAATAATCAAAAAGAAATTCAATTATTTTCAACGATTATTTTTGATTTTGATTTGATTGATAATATATAATATATAATATATAATATATAATATATAATATATAATATATAATATATAATATATAATATATAATATATAATATATAATATATAATATATAATATATAATATATAATATATAATATATAATATATAATATATAATATATAATATATAATATATAATATATAATATATAATATATAATATATAATATATAATATATAATATATAATATATAATATATAATATATAATATATAATATATAATATATAATATATAATATATAATATATAATATATAATATATAATATATAATATATAATATATAATATATAATATATAATATATAATATATAATATATAATATATAATATATAATATATATATAATATATAATATATAATATATAATATATAATATATAATATATAATATATAATATATAATATATAATATATAATATATAATATATAATATATAATATATAATATATAATATATAATATATAATATATAATATATAATATATAATATATAATATATAATATATAATATATAATATATAATATATAATATATAATATATAATATATAATATATAATATATAATATATAATATATAATATATAATATATAATATATAATATATAATATATAATATATAATATATAATATATAATATATAATATATAATATATAATATATAATATATAATATATAATATATAATATATAATATATAATATATAATATATAATATATAATATATAATATATAATATATAATATATAATATATAATATATAATATATAATATATAATATATAATATATAATATATAATATATAATATATAATATATAATATATAATATATAATATATAATATATAATATATAATATATAATATATAATATATAATATATAATATATAATATATAATATATAATATATAATATATAATATATAATATATAATATATAATATATAATATATAATATATAATATATAATATATAGTTAATAGAATTGTTTCTACTATTATTTTTTCACCACTGTATCTTAAATCGAAAGTTTTTTCATGATCGTATATAATAGGGTTGAAAGACGTGCTGTTTTTATCAGTACATGTACTGATTTATGAATAACATCCACATAAATCAGTACGCAAATGTACTGATTTTTTCATGTTTGTTCTTTTTTATAGTGATTTTTAGCTTGAAATTTTTTCATCACACAAAACTATATATTATTTTTTATTTTAGTTGAAACACTCAAGAAAAGATCAAACTGAACAAAAGGAACTGGTCGAAATAACGCTGAAACAGAATCTATTTTTGTATATTACACTGCTACATAACAAAAACTACGTTTCTGCAAAATGTGCCACCAAGCTCTTGAAACTAATATTTACTGATTTTAAGTGCACCAGCTTTACTTGTGGTAGAACCATGTATGCTAGAATTATAATAAAAGTATTCTGTGAAAAAAATTTGGCATGTTTTGTTGTTGTATTTGCTAACGTCAAAAGCAAACAAAAGTGAATTAATTAACTCGTTGACTTAAGTTAACTCCAGCAATTTAAAGACTACGAAAATTGTGCATCAATATTTCGAATAAGAAATATTGTGAGAATAATAAATATGAAAATCTGAGTATTTTCAATTGAGATTCTGAGTTTAATGTTTTGAAGTGAAAAAAAGAAATAAATTAACTGTTGATACAAAATCTTTAAAACGAATTGATAGAAAAGTCAAATTTTGGTTATAGCGGATGCTTTTTCAATTCCGATGGACCTTGGGGTTCACTTTTTTACATTTATTACCATTATACCCTGGAAAATCATCATGAATATATTGACGCTTGACAGCACTGCCAAATTATCCAGAATTACTTTGAAAATCAGTCATCAATTCGAGCAATTTGTAGAGGAAATTGAAGATCATTTTTGGCTTAACAGGTTTGTTAATAAAGAAAATTGCAGCATTAGTAGTGAAACCAGACTCGATTAATTCCTGCGGTGCCACAATTAACGCTTTAGAGGCCAAAATTGTTCGTGTTATTCGTGGCATACGACTTTAAAGCTTTCCAGAATTAGACTACCAAATGCGCGCCGCCAAGTACAGCCGCAGTCTAAAATATCTTTGAAATGTCGAGGCCATGTATTGTTTTTCGAATATATTTGATTTTTTTTCTAAAATTCACACTTAAAAACCATATATATGTAATGAATTTCGCAATTTTTTTAAGTCAATGCTCAAAAAAGCGATGTATATATTTAATTTACTTAACTAACATGTAGCTTCAAAATGTGGTTTAAACTGCTTTAAATATGCGTAATAAGTTTTGTTTATCGTTATGTATTAAATTTTATTTTAATAATATGTGTACTGATTACCAAATGTACTGATTTTGTTCAGTCATGCACTGATTTCTTTGATTTCAAATCTGGTAACCCTACTTGTACAGCAAGTAAGCCCTTTATTTAGTTTATAAAAAAAATAATTTTAGCTATTTTCGGATGAGAGTAAGTATTGCATTTTCAGAATAAAAAGCTAAAGGGAAAATTAAAGCAAAATGCCGCGAAACTAGTCCTTGGGAGCAGTTTCTTATTTTAGTAATTTAACGGTACGAGGTACGCGGCCAACACCGATGCTTTGGATGATTATAAGCTGCTGAGATTAGACATTAGTTGATATTTTTCTTGCCATTACAGTACGAAGGACACTACATAAACCAAAATATAATTATAGTGTAGCTAGACGAAAACCTCTTATTCCGTTAGTGAACCAAAAGTGGCGTTTAGCATACACCAAAGATTATTTAAACCAAAGATTTTAGAATAAATATAATATTCTCAGAAGAAAACAAGTTTAAAGTTTAAACTGTGCGCAAAAAGTCAAATTCTTAGCTAGAAAAACCAAACCATGCAACCTGCAACTATGAAACAATGGTTAAGCAATGATTACGTGGGGAAATGTGTCCGCTGCATTGGTGTATTTATTGACAAAATCATGGACAAAATAAGTTACATTAAAAGACAACCTCAAAAAGGGGGTATTTACCAGTCTCATTCACTTTCTAATACAATAATGGCAAAACATTTGGCTCACTTTATCAGCTGTATACAACACAATCACTCCTTAACAAACTTGTTTCAAAAATCTCTTTAAAAAGACCGATGAAGTTGAAAGAGCTTACTTTGCCAAATTGCTCGCTATATTTGTTTTGTAAGCAGACTTCTGCCAAGTGTAAATAAAAATCAAAACTAATTTTTAAACTAAACCTGATTCATTTGCATAGACATTTTTCGTTTCATATAGAACATACATTCAGAGTTGAATCAACTTCCGATAAGAATCGAGTTCTGCGACATCAGAATCAATATCCGATCAGCATTAAGTTCGGATAATTTCAAGAAATTAAAAACAAAAAGGAAAAATTTATGTTAAAATGTTTCTTTTATAACGCATAGCCAGAGTATATTTCAATAAAAAATGGCGGTTCGTATTTGATTAGAAATAAAAATATTTACATTTGTACTGTAACAATAAAAGTAATAGGATCCCAAACCGGTTGCAAGTGCTCCGATAAAGAAATGCAACAATGTTTTGCTTGTCATATCCACTTTTTTTCCTATAGGTTAGTTTGTCTATAAATACACAGAATTTTTTTTAATATTTTACCAATTCACTTCGATATTATACATATATATATCGTGGTAAGTTTTTGCAAATAAATCCATCAAAAGAAAAATATATGAAGAAGAAGAAGTACAAAGTTCATTTTTTTCTTCAGTATCCAATAATTTATTAATCATCGAAATTGAGAGACGAGAATTTGCAAATCATCTTTTATAAATCAATAACATTCAATGGTACTTATTTTCATTCTGAAATTATATCTTAACCAATCTTCATTTGACTCACTTGAGGAATTAATTATTAACTGCAGCAAAGCTGTACTCACTTTTTTGTTTTATATTATAAGAAAAATAAATTTCAGACCGGTACCACAAGGTATACTGCGCCGGTAGTTGCACTCGAACAAAAATTACTGTTTGAATGATTGGAGTATTGACGTGCACACAGAACAAAAAAAAACAAACGCAAAAAACAATAATCATATGATATAAGCAGGGCTGCCAGATGAAATTTGCAGAAAGTAGTCATTTTTTCGATAAATTTAAAAAATATCGTCATTTCAGTTTCGAAAAATCGTCAAAGAAATCGTAACAAAAAACAATTAAGTTTTTAGTGTTTTAAATTTTTATTTACAGCACCTATATAGTACATATAATAAATTGCATATTTTCAATGCGTGCTTGAATCTACGTACAAAAGAATACCTCATTTTCTAAATCGACTAACTTCACTTTTATCAATTTATTATATAGTAATGTGAAATATTTAATTTTAATTCTCCAAGTTTTTGTTGATGTTATTAGGTAACCATACAGAAAGCTTCAATATTCTGTTCGAATTTTTTCTTGCTACACTACTAATTACGTGGTCAGCTTCAGCTACTACTACAACTACTTTATTCTGTTCCAGGCAGTATTCTTTATTATAGTGCGATATACACCATCACGCAGATGGAAACTGCATTGTACTAGTAGCATTGTACTAGTATTAGGGAATATTTATCACACCAACAATGCTGGAAGCAAAAGCAAAAAATGTTGATTATTCTCTTGCTTGAAACAGCTGATTGAAAAGTGTGTGGCGTTGCTTGATCAATTATCATATTTTCTGCAATTTGATAGCATCAACAACATCGGAAAACGAAAAATTTCCATTTATTTGCTTAATTTTGTGGCATAAAAATGGCATAAATTCAAAAGCAAAAGCAAATTATTGAGCTGTTGGAAGTTTATCGTTTTCTGTCTACGGTTTGGGATGTAAAATGTGATTATTACAACAACAGAGTTATTAAGGACCAGCAGTATGAAGTTTTAATGGAAGAATACAAGGAGCAGAAACCAAATACAGACAGAAAAGACGACAAAAAATCAATTCATTACGCACAAACTAGACGGGAGTTGAAAAGAAAAAGGGATATGGAAAAAAGTAGTGCTGGGGTAGAACACTCTTTTGAAACAAGCCTCTACTATTTTGAAACATTGAATATGTTGAACGATATTGCACTTAATGTTTCGTCCGACGACATATGTACTTCACTTCACAAAATTTACAACAAAACAAATGCTTGAAGACTGCATTGACTAGTGTATGCAAAAAGCATAAATAAACTCTTTACCAATACTACTATAGTGCAGTTTCCATCTGCTTGATAGTGTATTTCGCCCTTAACATTGAGCTCAAGCAAAAATCAGAAGTGAGCTAGTTGTCTCAACTGCAAAGAATTATTAATATTTTTAGAGCTGCAATTGTCCATATATCAAACATTGTCATTTAAAGGGCAAAAATCGTCAATCGTCATTTTGATGATATTTTAACAACATTTTGGCAGCTATGGATATAGGATTAGTTTTTTAATATTAAAAATGTGCATATAAACGGCGTTGCCACACAAGGCCGCCATCAAGGCGAATTTAACAAGGTGGTCTCATTTTGAAAACGAATACAACACTGTAAACAGACTTTAACGTTGTGTCACAATAAAGCAACACTGTAGGAAGCATATAGTAAACAAATTAACTGCGTGTCACATATATTTGTTGTAAAAAGATAGTAATGGCGAATCGTTTTGACATATAGTCACTTATCAGCTGTTGCTTACGTAGCAAGCCAACGTCATCTGCTTTAAATTTGCCTTGGCTGCCATTCACAGGTTATTCTGTGGTTCACAGCCTACCAAATTTTCAAACAAAAATTTGAAAATTAATTTCTAACAACGAAAAACCGGTTTTTACCCCTAACTCAAAATTTTTTATGTGTTTTGAAAATATCTAAAACAATTTCTGTTGTACTACTCCTCGATAGCGCCTATATACTTTATGTATTACGTTTTTAAAAGGCATCTTACTGTATTGGCAGTATTAAACTGTTGGTTGTCGCCAAGATAAATAGAAATTAGATGACTACAGGCTACAATATGCACACATGTATTCTATTTTTGACAGCTTGTAGTAGATGGTCGATAGAATTGAATGTGTTTATAGCATTAGCCTAAGTTGGCTACGGGCTACAATGGTAGACGTGTAGTCGGTAGCCGTGTTGTCACCAGATTAATTATTAAAAAAATTAAGAAATTGTATAATTTTTGTAAACACTTTTGAACTTTTGTAACTCTGCCATATCTTATTTTCAAAACTTTTTTTAGTATTTAATGTGATCACCTTTAGCCAATACGACAAGTTGAAGACCTTTTATACTATATATTATTATATATATATTTATTTTTATATATGTATTTGTCAAATAGACAGGAAAATTAATACTCAGAGTTAAAGCAATTTCAGGCAGGAGTACCACAGGGTAGTATTTTATTCTCAATATTGTATACAACATACACACATGATATTCCAGAACACATTAACACGATCATGGCTAAGTTCGCAGATGATACGAAAATTCTTTGAGTAGCAGACAAAGAGGAATTTGCAAAGCGAAACCGCCAGCAATTTTTGAATTCTCTTCTAAATTGGACACAAAAACGGCGAATTGAGCTGAATAGCTCAAGTTAAAACATATTGATTTTACAAATAAATCAATAGGATGATGGGCTAAGATGTCACATCAACTCAGAAGCATAATCCCTTGGAGTATAGACTTAAAAGAAGAAAGTCCTCTGATATAATTCACAACATCACTGTCGATTGACTAAGGTAAAAACAAAAATATATATTTAATGTTAATTGTTTGAAATATACTGCTTATTAGTTAGTAGAACTAGTTACAATATCTTATATGTATATAAAAATGAATGCGTTTGTATGTTTGTTGCTTTGTTTGTTTGTTTGAACTCTGTAGACAACTAAACGAAATTTTTACTGTATCTCTCTGTATGTCTGGAAGGAACTATACGCTATATAAATTTCAAAAATTCCAATTAGGCGGTGCCACGCTCATACAAAGTAAATATTTATTTTTCTATACAAAATGGTAAAAGTCTCCAAATTTGGCCTAAATAGATTCATGGTTAATACAAATCAGCAGTCAAAAAGTGGGCGAAATTGAACAAGTGGGCGTGGTACCTCCTATACAAAGTAAACAATGATTTTAATATATCTTCAGAACGGTAACAGTAGAAGTTTTTAAATTAGATTCAAACAAAGTAGTAAACAATACACATTATAAGCCAATAACTGGTTTAATTAGATAAGAAGATGTTCGCCTTACATACATACCAAATATTCTATTTTGTATATGTGGAGAACAACAATTATTACAATTTCGTTAGCTATCCAAATTGGCCAAACAACAAGAATTACAGAAATCACATTGAATAAAGGCTGAATATATACATACTATATAAAAGTGAATGTGTGTTTGTTTGAAGACTGTATACAGTTAAAAAGCATAACCTGAAATGTCTTTCTGGGAGGAACAAATGATTGATTTTGACAGGAAGGGGACAAAATGGGAAAAAAGGGTAAAAAAGTTAACTAAGATAGCCTTTAAAATAATAATTAAGATGGGGGTAGCGAAGCTCAGCTAGCTAGTGTTAAATAAAAATATAAAAAATGAACCCATCGAATTGTCCCGTGTTCCACAAATTTTTGTTTAGTTTGGGGTTAGGCGATTCTTCACTACAAAGATTTGACATTGTTGTTCTCAAACCACTGCAATACATACATAAATATGTATACATATTTCTATGAACAGTCGTGGATGCCAACAACAATTGTTTGTTGAAGTTCGAAAGATGATAAGAAGTAGATTTAATGAAGATCTCAAACATGTTTTTGAATAGACTTAGTAGAATCACCGTAATATTTTCCTATAATACTGTACCATTAAGCTAATGATTTAAATCACAGTGTATACAGTGACGACACACCAACAAAAATAACACGATACACGAGATAGTAAATATTAACAATTATGTTAATATTTAAATAATAATATTTTAAATATTTACAATTATTAAATATTAACAATTATTATGTTAATATTTAAATAATAATATTTTAAATATTAACAATTACGTTAATATTTACTATCTCGTGTATCCCTACTGAGTTGTAAGATTTGTTGTTATTTTTGTAAATATTAACAATTATGTTAATATTTACTAATATTAACAATTATGTTAATATTTACTACCTCGTGTATCCCTATATTAATAGCTTTCTCATTTTTTCGAGCTGAGTTGTAAGATTTTTTATATTGCTTTATTATTGTATTCTGACAATGTTTTTGGATTAAATTAATGTTAAATTTTATTCCACATGTTTTAACTTACCTTTATCAGTTGAAAAAAGTACATCTATTTCATTAAATAAACAGAAAATTTTGTATATCTTTAATAAATCACAACCAATTCAATTTTACTACATAAAATTTTATTTTTATTAACTTTTTTTGCATACACATACGAAAAAGCATATATATTTTGCGCTCTTCGCACTGCTTTATTTTCTTATGGGAAATAATGTTGCTTTTTCTTTTACTCCAGCTGAATTGTAAATTGTTGTAAACAAGGAAAAACAGCTGATTTTCGCTTTTTGAGCTGTCATTGGTGTCGTCACTGCGCAAGCTGTGATTTAAATTCCTTTACGCTTTATCAACTCAAACTGATGTTTTTTGTTTTTATTTTTTGTTATTTTTATTTCCAAAATTCAAAGTTCTTTTAGTACCAGCGTTGCCACTTTGGGCCGATTGGACCAAACTTGGTAGTTTTTGGTTTTTTAAAAACAGTTTGGTAGTTTGGTTGGTTTGGTGAAATTTTTTTAGATTTTTGGTAGTTTTTCCTCCTGTAGCAATTTTCTTAGGCATAGTAAATTTTTCCTCTTAAAAACACAGTACATAACATTTAAAAAAGTGTAACTTTCAAGGCCTTTGAATTCGCCTTGGTAACATTGAATTGAATTAACAGCTTTCAATAATGTTACCACTGTTACTAAACGATGTGTGCAACTGCTTACTGTTGTTTTACAACGAGTTATAGCAAAGAATAGATGCTATGTTATGGCAGTGACAGTGATACAATATATATAGCAAGGGCACTTCTATTTTATTTTTTTCATTTGTTTTAAATACATTTCTAGCAATCTTTCTTATATTATATATATTCTGAATGTTGTATTCAGCAACTTATTTTGTTTGCATTAATGACATAAAATGTTAAATTGGAAAGAACAATACAATATTTTATTATCATTTTGTATTTTTTTGTATGATGTAATAGTGTTTCTTAATACAGCTATACAGTTTACAGAATAATGGAAACAGAAAATCTTTAAGTCGATTTGCGCAGAATAGGATTTAATTTTAGACCTATGGTTTCTTCTGAAAAGTTTCTCGGAAATTCGCGTAGATTTCATTTTTGCTATACTTTACATCCCTTTGTTATTTTAAATAAAATTTTGCTTTTATGTTTGTTGCTAATTTATGCATATTTTATGTTTATTATTAAAAACTAGAGCTTGTTATTATTATTACTACATATGCATTAGTTATATATAGAACAGAAATTACGATTTTATTTAAAAAATGTTTATATTTTTATTTATTTCTATTTTTGGTAGGCTGTGAACGGGTTTGGTAGAATATTTGGAAAATTTTTGGTAAGAAGTCAATTTCTTGTGTGGCAATACTGTTTAGTACCGCACAATCATCATTTGTGACCAGTGTAACCATATTTTAAAATGGCATAAAGTAAATCGCGTTTAAAAAAAGCTAAAAATTTTGTTTTCGGCTAAAATAATAATAAGCTACAATTTTAAATTGTTTTTTTAACATATGTATATATTTTTTGAGTTGGATATTAGATAAGGTTAATGTAGTACTATGTAAATTGTTCTCTTTAATTCTGACGTAAAAATACTTGTTTATCACTTTTAAACTTATTTGATCAGCGTAAAAGTCAGACTGTTAATTGAACGAATTTCAACAAGAATTCAAATGAAATACACTAATGTACATAATTTTCAGTTTCATACATTTTTCAAATCCATATACATAAATATATTATAAATTTGTTTGCTTGTTTGCCAATCACTTATATATGATTGAACCGAGTTTGCTAAAATTTTCAAGACAGAAGAAGATGCCTGGGAAAACGGGCCAAATAAGTCATACGAGTTGTCACTTAATATTAAAAATTTATTAAATTTGAAAGAAATAGTTATGTTTATTAAGTTCGTTTATGAGCCAACCACGCGTAAAGGACTGAACTGATTTTGTTGAAATTAAAAGTGCAAATATATAGATCCAATTTACAGAAATGTAGTAGGGGATATTTTTTAAATTTTTTATTAGACATCGGAGACGCCTAAACTAGTAGCTTTTCGTCTGAAATGACATGTTTTTTTTCGCTTAAAAGCAAGTTTTTATTGCCAGCAGTCTTCATCTACTTCAAACGTGTTTGTATTTTCCTTATACAAACAAATAGGTGGCCCAAAAACTGATAGGATCGGAATACAGGGGAATGTTATCCTCGTTCATAATATATGTATATCGATTCTCGGGCAACGCCGGATGAGTAAAGGTAGTTTTAATAAGGTTGTAGAAAAAAATTGTTGGTAAATTTTTATTTTATTTGGTAAATTTTATTATTAGCCATTGCCTAATATTTTATCTTATATTTATGAGAGTTGTGCAGAATCTGAAAAGGTAGAATTCGGCCCATTTTCGGCAAATCAACAATGCTCATTGGCATTGTAATAATCTAACCCAAATTAAGATTTCTTTCGTTTAATATCCTCATTCTTTTTCCCTTTTTTCTTCCCCCGTACTGATTTATTTAAAAATATACATTTTCACACTAGCGACGATTTAAAAAACTCCATTGATGAGAAATGTAAATTGGATTGCCTTTTTTAAACAAGTGCTTCGTTTGCACAATCGAATTATTTTTGTCCGATTTAAGGCAAAAAGTGTATATGATTAATAAACACAAGACGGGCGAATAAGTTCACAGTAGTAAAGAAAAAAAAAAGTAATTTTCATGACTAAGGTGCTTACACTTTTGAGGCATTAAAAGAAACAAATCTATAATCAAATTATTTTCTTGCTTATTTACTTATGGCATTATCTTTTCTGACAAAAAATCTTGCACTTCTTCTATTCCTTGTCGCTAAAAACGTCGTTTAAAATGAAAAAATATCAAGGATTTTCAAATGGCAACATTTACAAAAAAAAGCAAGGGTAACCAAAAGCAATATTTTCAAATTTTCTGTCATATGAAAAAAATATGAAAAAATATGAATTTAAGTCACGGAACACACAATGAAAATTTTCTTGCAGAAATTTTCTTCAGTTCTCTTTAAAACTTGCATTCGAGTAGTCTACACTACGATATTTATTTCAATGAATTTTAAGATTTTCTAACAACATTGTTGTTGTATGACATTTCAGAGTACATGAAAGAGTGTAAGCCAATATATTCGTTTCTTCCCTCTCATCGACAAACTCAGACTTTCTTCAAGAAAACTTTCATTGTGTGTTCCGGGACTAATTAATATAAGAATGTAAGCAATGCAGAAACTATTCTTTCTGTGATGCTACAATTTTATTGTTTTTCGATGACAGACTTAATAATGTTTGTATTATTTTTGATCTATTTTTTGTGAAAATCTCAGAAAAGGCTAAAAAAGCTAAATGAATTTTCGAATCAGCCAAAAAAAAAAATGTTAAAAGCTAAATTAAAAATTTCGAAGCTTAATCGAACATAAAAAAGCTAAATTTAACTTCAAAAAAGCTAATATGGTCACACTGCTTGTGCACAGCGTGCCGTTGTGACACTAAAGTATCAGTTTTACCGCTTTTTCATACCAATGACACTTTTTATCACCTTTTTTTTAATTTATACCATTGTATCATTTTAACGAAATATATGCCACTTTTTGACCCTTTTTGAAAATGAAAGTTCCAAAGTTCCTTAAGAAAATTCTCAGTTCACTTAGCTTTTTTGTAATAAATTAAAAATGCCAAAATTTTGTATATTTGGTGGTTATGTGTCACACTCTCAATGCCGTATTTATTTTGGTTAAGGTTCCGAACACAAAAAGTTAATGAGGCGCTTCAAGCCTTTGCAATGGAAGTCGAGAGGTTGATGCAGCTTAATTATCCAAGGGAGACACACCCACTGGTAGAGCAAATTAAGACCGAAGCATTCAAATGGCAAAATGGAGGTGCCAAAACTGTGGCAAGAGCGGTCATTTTCAAAGACACTGTAGGGCACCGCTCAGAAGTGCAAGATTTGCGTCACCATGGAGATATGACAAATGGAAAAACACAACCTATAGAAAACCCGAAACATTTAATAACAAACGCCTTACCGATAGAAGAGAGCCGCGTAAAATGGGATTAGGTATACACAACAGAGTACAAATAAATTAACGCAGTAATGTAAATGAGGTTGGCAATAATGGTACTGGGCATCATATAGGCTATGACATGAAAAGATTGCCACGTATCAGTGAAGCTTGTTACAGGACTGAAAAGAGTAAAAACGAATGTAAGATAGCGGCTGATAAAACAGGAGATAAGACCAAAAAGACTATTATCGACATCAAACAATTACGAGGTTACCGAGGACTGGTCAACAGCTCAGAGAAAAGACCCTGTACTAGCAAGGATTATAGCAGCTAAAGAAAGATACAAACGGCCTACTAGTAAACAGATATCAGCAGATAGCCCTTTAATAAAGGCTTATTGGGCTCAATAGGATAGTTTAAAGCTGATTGATGGGTGCTTATACCGACGCTGAGAAAGTGCAGACGGCAATTCAACTACCAATCTAGTAGTGGTTCCTTCCTCAAAAATGAATGAAATTTTAAATCAGTCTCATAAGGAAACTAGCGTACGGCATCTAAGCGTGGCAAAGACAGTAGAAAAATAAAAACAGCGTTATTATTTGGTTGGATGCTAGCAAGCTGTCGCCGGATGGATAGCGAACTGCACTGAATATATTGCGGCTAAAGATACAGTTAGAACGTGCCAGAACAGTAAGTTCTAAGGGCTTCCATGAGGGACAACTGGTTCTACTCTACAACCCACAGCGGAAAAAAGGAGTGTCTCCTTAGTGGACCTTATAAGGTAGTCAAAAGGCTAAGCGATGTGGTATACCGAATACAGAAAAACAATAGCCCGCAATCAAAAAGGAAAGTGGTACATCTAAAGCGACTGATGAGTTATGGGAAGAAAGATAATGAGTCTATTTGGGATGAACAGGCTTAAGGGGGAAGCAGTGTTACGAAAATAAATTATTGGTTATGTGTCACACTGTCAATGCCGTACTTATTTGCGTATTTGGCAGCACTGCTAAATCGACCAACTTTACGTAACATTTGAATTAACGGAAATAAGAAAATAGAAGATATGAGACATTTCCGGAACCTTCCAAACTGTGGGCAATTACATAAAGACGCTGCATTACCTACACGTCAGTAAGTTATCGCTTGGTTGTCAATAAATAAAGTTGTATTAAAGCGTAAATAAAAGTGTCGTATAAACGAATACTAAGTGTTATATTAAGGCAAACTGTATAACAGTTATAGGTGAATAAATAATAACTGTAAAACAAAAAAATAAAGCGGTGTTTTTTAATTTTAACGCATTTTAAACGAACTCAAACGTTTGAAAAAGGTTACAACGTAACAGTACGCTGTATGTGTACATAACATACATGAGTTTTGTGAACATATTGCATTCGATATTATTATTATTACAAAAACTGACATTTATGCAACAGTCATATTCTATGCATACCTATTTTTTCATATAAAGTTTGACAATTGTGTAAAATTAGCTGATTATCAACTGCGAGTATGCCCTGATTTACGCATGTGTTTCGCTGAAGTTTTGACAGCGCAAAACTTTTATGTATTTTGTTTGGTAGATTTTCATGTAATTTTGTAGTTTACGTACCATCCATATTTACACTTGTTCATATTTTCAACAAAATAAATGCAAATAGAAAAGTAAGTATTACAATCCTAAATTTTTAATTATATTAACTTATGTATAAAAATATATTTGTTTGTTTGTGGTTAAATCAAAAAGAATACATGAGCGGCAGGCTTCATCAAGCTATATTGAAAACCATAAAAAAACTGCATAACATACATATATTATCGCGGGTATTAAAATTTTATGTTGAAGAATTTTGGAGTAAAGTTGTTTTGAGCTATACAGTAGAACTATTATAAGTGTAAAAAGTTAAAAAAAAAACTAGAAGTTTCGGCATAAAATTTTGACAATCACGATAGAGCATATATGTATTTAGGTAGTTATGCTATGGCTTAGCGTTACATATTGGCGGCTGGGGTTGGCACTTAAGTTTTCGTTGAAACAATTATCGATCGTTTACATATTTCAAACTAATCGAATATGATTCGAGGCAATCTGTGAATAAAATAAGTGTTTTTGAAAGCTGGTACTTCTAACAATGCAATAACCCAAAGCATACATTAAGACTGGTTATTATACATATATGCATTGAAGGATTGGTTATTATACAACGTTCCCGAACGGCTCATTCTACTTATCAGACACCTGCCATAAGCCCCACAGACAATTTACTTGATAAATTAGATCACCTAGTACAAAAAAATTCAATTAAAAACAAACAAGGCTCTAAGACTGCTCTTGCTAAAGGAAATTCCAATGAAATTACAACAAAAAAATTGTATTTTAAGTGAAAAACAAATTTAATGAAAATATGGCTCTTATAAATGAACAATAAAACAATTTTTAACATTTTTTGGAGGATAATTAGTTACTTAATACTGTAGAGTATGTATACTTTTCTGTGTGCAGAAAATTTAATTTCTAATTTTTCTTTACATTTAAAGGATATGTTATACAAAATTTGATATATTTTTCGCGTAGATTTATATTAGAAAATCCAAACCTTATAGTTCTGTGTCAAATCCAGTTTTCGGGGTCCTGTATATACAAATTTATATCAATTCGTTACATATATATTGTTACGACAATAAGGTTGCGCACCACAGCGTTTATTACATCGCTAAAATAAATAAACAAAAGCTGCAAGAACAACTATACGTGCTGTTTACAAATAACCAAATCTACAACAACAACTATTAGCAGAGACAAAGTAAATAAAAATAACACGGCAACAACAATAATTAAGCATTAAAGAAAACAAGTAACAGACAATAAACAAGCAATAACAAATACTAAGAGCTGAAAGAGGTAGGTGTTTACATACGTATGGCTACAAAAGAACTAAAAAGAAATTAAAAGAAAGAAATGAAATCTACCTGAAATATCGGGAGGTTCGAGAGCTTTCGATGTGTTGTTTACTCAGCCATATAAAAAGCACATCGATGCGAACAGCAATCACTTTATTTGGTGTAAAATCAGTGAACAAGTTGATGTATCGTAAACTCAGCGAGTAGAGTTTAAGTAAAGTAAACCCAGCGAGCGTAGTTTGTGTGAAGAGAGTTTATAAAGAGTAAACTCGTGTAAAAAACCAGTTTAGTTGGAGCTAACTCAGTAAAGAGAGTTAAGTGTTGATAACCTCTGGTTGAAAAGGTTTTGATCGAACCTAAGTTATAACTATGATCGGGTTGGAAGATCTTTAAGTAGAAAGATCTATCGAGTAATTGTTGTTGTTTACAAGCTTGTAAACAGACGTAGTAATTAAGAATAGAAAATTGTTATTGCCTGTAAAAAGATTACAAGCGGTAGTGCACAAAACTGTGTTGAATAGGGGATTTTTAATTAAAACCAAACACAAAATTTATTTTATTTTAACTACAATCTACGAACTCATAACAACACGTTTTTAAAAAGTTAAGTGTTGATAACCTCTGGTTGAAAAGGTTTTGATCGAACCTAAGTTATAACTACGATCGGGTTGGAAGATCTTTAAGTAGAAAGATCTATCGAGTAATTGTTGTTGTTTACAAGTTTGTAAACAGACGTAGTAATTAAGAATAGAAAATTGTTATTGCCTGTAAAAAGATTACAAGCAGTGGTGCACAAAACTGTGTTGAATAGGGGATTTTTAATTAAAACCAAACACAAAATTTATTTTATTTTAACTACAATCTACGAACTCATAACAACACGTTTTTAAAAAGGTAAAAACGTAACAATATGTATTTACTTTGCGTCATAGTAGTGCTTCCACTAAAGAATTTTTCAAAACTATCACTGATTAAAAATAAACTTACAAACAAACTTAAAATATAAACTTGTGAATCCATGCTTTCCTTTCTCAATTTGCACGAATCGCGGCTGGAAGGATGAATTCCAAGTAAAGAATATATGAAAAAGTTTTTACAAACAAGATCTTGAAATTTTAAAAATAAAATAATAATTGGTTATGAGAATAGTCAGGACTATTTAAAACCATAACAAAAATAAGAAAATATTTGGACGAAATAGAATTTCATTAAAAATAGAGTGTATTTAATTGAATAAATAAGAAATGGCTGACTGCAGTAAATGCAGAACAGCAATTAGAGGAGAAAGTGGAGTCAGGTGCAGTGGAGTGTGTGAGAAAGTGTATCATCTATCAAAAAAATGTGCAGGAATAGACCAATATCCGGCTAAAATAATGGATGAACATAATTTCATTAGATTCATGTGCGACGACTGCATGATGGATATACAAAACATTGATTTGGTATTAAAAGAAGTTCAAGATAAAGTGCACAAAAATAAACAAAATTTAGTGCAATACAAACACGAATTTAAAGACGCACTTAAAGAAAACGAAAATGAAATGAAACAGTTGCTAGAGGCAATTGAAAAAAGGTATGAGTAGAGAATAAATAAAATGATTAAATGTCGGAAATGTTATGAGAAAAATGTTGAAGAAGTTAAAAAATTAATCGGGAATATTAAAGAATTTGAAAGCAACAACAAAAAATTTTGCAAATCGATAGAAGAACAAAACGAAAACATATGTAAAGAAATAAAGAAAGTTATAAACGAAAACTGTAAACAAAGTACAAAAACAACTAATGCAGACACAGTAAAAAATAAAGGGTTGCCGAGTACAAATAAACATTTACCGGTAATTGTGAAACCCAAAGAAAAACAATCAATTGAAAAAACAAAAGAGGAATTAAATAAGATAAGCCCAGATAATTTAAAAATTATAAATGTTTAAACCTGAAAGAGTGGCGCCATCGTTATAAAAAATGAGAATTATGAGGAAAGAGAAAAAATTAAAACTGCAATTCAGGAAAAAATTTCTACACAGTACGATGTAAAAATCCCTAATCCAAATGTGTTAAATATAAAAATTATCGGTATGTCATTTGAATATAATGAAAATGAAATAATAGAAAAATTGAGAAAACAAAATCATAAATAAGCTACAGCTAATATTAAATACGTAGGAAAGTATAAAACAAAGAGGGGTAATAAAACCATGGTTAATGTTAAATTAAAAATAGATAATGAAGTCTATAGAAAAATTATGGAAGACCAAAAATTAAATATTGGTTGGGAAAGATGTAAAGTGTATGATGGAACTTAAATCGTTCAATGTATGAAATGCAGAGAATACAATCATTTAGCGAGAGATTGCAAGAACAAAGAAGTATGTCTGAAGTGTCGTGGTCAGCATAGAACAGGTAACTGCGAAAGTCAGGAAAGAATAATGAAATGCATTAATTGCTGCAGTGTGAATAGTAGAATCAACATGGGTTTGGATGAAAACCATTTTACTAATGATAAAGTATGTCCCGTATATCAAAATAAGTTAAAGACAAAAATGAGAAATATAGGCTTAACGATATAACAATTAAAGGAAATACGTGCAATATATACAATCAGGTTAAAGTAATTGCGTTAACTGAAAACCCAGATTTTTTAATACTGTCTGAAACACACTTGACTAAAAACATAGAAGAAAAATAAATTTCTTTACATGGTCATGATAGCATCTGTTCGTTATCCACGTCATCCAGAGCAGGTGGAGTTATTTTATACTTTAAATAGCACTGGAATGCTACAAAAATTATTGAAAAAAATGATGATTTGAAATATTGGATATTAATCTGCAAGGCTACATGTAGCAAATACGATATTTTAATTGGCGCAATATATAGATCACCCAGCTATAACGAATCTGAATTCTGTGATAAATTTGAGCAAACAATTGAAGAAATCTGAGATAACAACTGTGATATTTTCATTGCCGGAGATTTTAATATTGACTGGAAGAAAAACTCCTTATATAGAAATAGAATTAGAAGTATAATTAATGATAATGGCCTTAGGCAATTAGTTAACGAATACACTCATGTAACAACAAATTCAAGCACTTTAATAGGTTACGTGATAACTAATATTTATAAGATAACATCAAAAAACTGCAAAGAGAAGAAAATTTCTGACCATGAGTTTATTAACATATCCTTAGAGAATGGGCAACGTGAAAAACCAAACAAGGACTATAGAGGTATTTAAATACAATAAGGATACGTTTAATGCAATGATAAAGACATCATAAGATATGATGATTGCAAGGACTTTAATCAAAATGTTAATCTTTTTGATAGCGGCCTGAAATGAGCAATACAGAGAGTAACAAGTAGAAAACAGGTCCATTCAAACAATAAAGTTAATAAATGGTATAGCTCAGAATTGCAAACAATGAAAAGAGAAAAAATAATAAAATATATCAAAGCTAAAATTGAGAACTCTAGCCAAGCTTGGTTTGATTATAAAGTAATTAGAAATCGATATAAAGTGCAGATTGAAAATAGTAAAAATTATTACATAAATAAGAAAATTGACTGTGCGTGTACACAGAGACAAATTTGGAAACAAATTAAGACCCTGGTACTTAATAAGAAATAAAATATAACTGAGTGATATTTGACTAGATAGAATATAGTTATAACTGTGATATAGTAAATAAGTTTAATACATTTTTTATTGAAAGTATAAGTAGCATAAGACAGTCGATTGATAAAGTGCAATATTTTAGTCAAGTAACATGTAAGCCGAATAATTTATTCAAGTTTCGTAGGATAAACATTTGTTTAAGTACAACTCTTTTTTAATTTGGTTTATTCAGCCTTTTTCTTTAATTGTTCTTTCAACCTTATATCACAGTGTATACATTTTGCTTATATTTTCATCCTTGATGGAAATATAAGGTAAAAATCTACTGAGTTACGGTACTTAAACTTTGTTTTTGGCTAATATTTAACCGTAGTTAATATTTTTATTATTATTATATCTTCAAAAACTGGAGGAATAAGGCATTATTTAAAAAAAAGAACAATTAGAGTTCATATATTTTCAAGGTAAATATCTGAAATTCAATAAAGGAGATTTATTCTCAATTTTTTAATAAGAGGAAAAAATAAATTAAACGAGAGTTCTTTTCTTTTTCTGAGTGTTTATATGTTGGATTTACGCCACAAACATTTGGTCCATTCGAACCGGATTAAACGAGACTTCAGAAAAGGAAATATTCAGAAGACTTCAACACTCTTCATGAGGATAAATTCAAATTAATCTTTTATCTTTCATTTTTATTATTAAATACAGTGTTAACAGGTTAGTAATTTGATATTTGAAATCAGTGTTTTTTATAATACTTGGGGAACAAAGTGTGTGGACAATCGTAATTGTTTTTAACATAAACACACACACATAAATATATTAAAATAAAGAACGTGGAAAAGACAAGTGCGATATTGTGATTGATCGCGGTTGTTTAATTATGCACGTTTTTAGATTTATGCCTGTTTACTACTAATTTGATCAAAGTTGCGTTTGTTTACTTTTTAATTTGGAAATAATATTAAATATTTATTTTTATTTTAATATTTGGAAAAAGAATGCCGTGAATTTTTTACGCGAGTGCTACAGAATTTGAATTGGTTATTTATTATTTTTCGGGCAAGTGATACGTATATCTTTTTATTATTTGTGTATATATATTCTTATATATTGCCTATATACATATATTCTTTTATATTGCATATATACATATATTACGGCATATTTACAAACTCTTCTTTTTATTCGTGTGTTCGTGGGGTCGCTTTATTTGACTTGAAATTTATTAGAATATTTTTTTTTTGGAAAATTTTCGGCTTGGTTTTCGATTTTATTTATGCTGAGCATTGTTTTTTGAGATTAACAGGATGCCTTTAACGTCGTTGGAAAGATTTATATGCACTTCAGATGCGTTGGTGAAGTTCGACGTTAATTTTGATCGCAAGCGCGAGGATAGTGCAAATTTATTTGTACTTGAGATTTTAGATAGGGAATTAGAGCAGCTTTAGAATAGAGTAGGAAAGTCATATTAGGATTGCCTAGATTACATTGAGAAATCTGGTAAGGAGAAACCCGAGGACATCGAAATGGCAGAGTCGAAATACACTTCGACTATGTAACATACACAGCATGCTCAGCAAGGATCAAGAGGAAGATAGAGGAGTTAAAGCCGAAGGTGCGACCAGTTGCTGAGACGAGGCTACAGGTGAACGAGAATTATTGCCATAACTTGCCGTTGCCCCCTGTGACACGGATGTTTTTGATGGTGACTATTTGTCATGGCCTACATTTAGGGACTTGTTTACCACATTGTGTGTGAATAATATTCGTCTTAGTAATGTTGAAAGGTTGTGTTACTTAGTGAAGAAGACTGGTATGGAGGCTAGGGAGATAGTTTCGAAATTGCCTTTAACCAACGATAGTTTTGATATCGCTTGGAATCTTTTAAGGGATACTTACGAGAACCCACGAATGTTGGTAAACAACTAACTTAAGAATTTATTTGGGTTAGCTACGCTGACTAAGGGGACTAGCGCGGGTCTAAAGATTTAACAACGTGAGATCAATGGATTTTTGGCCGCGATGTCTATTTATAAGATATTTTACCAGAGCAGATCTCAAGGGGTCAAATGTTGGCAGAAAAGACGTTGATAATAAGGTACGGACATATGTTTCGAATACTTCATCGGGCCAAAGTCATCTATTGAGATTATGCCATCGTTTTCAGAAGATGTCTATTTCTGAAATATTTTCAGCAATTAAGAAAGATCATTGCTGCGTTAATTGTCTTTCGAGGCAACACGAAGTAAAGGATTGTCGTAGCAGTCATAGTTGTTCGATGTACAATAAGAGACATCATACCTTGCTTCATCGGGAGGTCTCCGCTAACAACTCTGCTAATACGACCATTCAGGACAGGAATATATCAACGAATCAAGTAGCTCATCCTGTGAGTATCGATAATTCGGGACCTTCTACTTCTAGGGCTTTTAATTTGAATACTAATCGTCAAATTTTTTATCTTGCGCGGGATTGCGCCTTGTTATTGGGAACATCCATGGTTACGATTTTATGCCCGGGTATCACGTATCCGACACAGGCCTTGATTGATTCTGCTTCGGAAGCTTCCTTTATATCAGAACGCCTGTGAAGTCAATTGTGACTTCCGTCAACTTCTACGAGCATTAAGATTTCGGACGTCGATAGGAATGCTTCTGTTTTATCTAGAAAAGTTTGTACAGTTCGAATAAGTTCTCTGATTGATGATAATGTTGATTTGGAGACATCTGTCCTTGTATTACCTTCAATTTCTGGTAATTTACCTTCGTTTGTTTTACCTTCACATATCAGTGGTAAAATTCCGGACCTTGAACTTGCAGACACAAGCTCTTATAAGGGTGGCCCTGTTGATATTTTACTGGGCGCTGATATATATCCAAATATTCTCTTGGGTGGACTTAAGAGGAATATTTTCGGTTCCTTGTTAGCTCAAGAAACTGTTTTTGGATGGATCTTAGCGGGACTGGTTAAGAATTCTACTGTCAATGTTCATACCACTGCTATTACCCTCTCCGAGAAAGATTATTTGAATAGAAATCTGCTCAAATTCTGGGAGCTGGAGGAAGCCCCGAAAAGGAGGATTTTGTCTCCTGAAGACAGAATTTGTGAGCAGATTTATAAGTCTACGACACAGCGAAATTCTAGTGGAAGGTACATCATAACGCTTTCTTTTAAGCCCGACTTCCCTCGATCTATTAATTTGGGTATTTCGAGGACTAGTGCTTTACGGCAATTTTTTTGAATTTAATCATCTCTTTTGCGCCAGCCGGACATTAGCGATATGTATGATGAAGTTGTAAAGGAATATTTGAGCTTAGGTCATATGAAATCCGTAGGTCCTTCTGATAAAGCGGTTAATTATTCGTGTTACTTACCGCATCATCCTGTTATTAAGCTTGATAGGAAGACCACGAAACTTATGGTAGTCTTCAATGCGTCGAATAAGACTTCGAATAGTACTTCCTTGAATTATTGCTTATTTGTGGAACCAACTCTGCAGGCCGATTTGGTAAATTTAATACTTCGCTGGCGATTGTTTAGGTATGTTTTTGATTGTGACATCACACAAATGTATCGCCAAATCAGGGTTCATCCTCCGCATACTCAATTTTAGCGAATTCTTTATAGAAGCTCCCCTAACAGTCAGTTGACCAAATACGAACTTCATACTGTGACTTTCGGTGTGAATTGCGCTCCTTATTTAGCTATTAGGACATTACTTCAATTAGTTGACGATTGCCGGGAAACTTTTCCTCTAGCATCCGACATTTTGAGGAAGGGCATGTACGTTGACAACGTTTTGACGGGAGCACATGATGTATCCCTTGATTCCTAGGGATCAATTAGTAGCAGCCTTGTTTTCGGCCGGCTTTGAGCTTAGGAAATGGACTTCGAATGAGCGTTCTGTACTAACAGCTTTGCCCACGACACATTTAGTTGACGCAAAACTTTTAACACTCGAGGAGTCTAGCGACTCTAAGACTTTAGGGATTTTGTGTAACGCGCTATTAGATTCTTTCTTTTTTAATGTCAAGTTAAGTTAAGTTTTATGTTGATGTTAAGTTGATGTTCCTATTGAGCGCATTTATTGCTGGACCGATTCCACTATTGTGTTGGCTTTGTTGGGTTTGTCTCATTCATGAGAATACGGGTGGTCATAATTGGCACCATGTAAGATTAGGTAGGTAGGTGTTTTAGGTAGTAGAGGTGTTAGTCCACTTGAATTGACTAACAGTGAACTTCGGTGGCACGGGCCACTGTGGCTCCGTCAGGATAAGATTCTTTGGAATTTAAAAGATCTTGGGTCTCTGAATACTGATAGCAAGGTCAGGAAAGTTAAAGTTCACGTCTCTTTCTTCGATAAATTTGAGGATATGTTGGAGCGATTTTCGTCGTTGGACAGGGCCCTTCATCGCATACATATATTTTTAGGTTCTTCTTTGCTATAAATTCGAAACATAAGAATCGATTTAGATTTGATTCGACCATAATCACTTCATCTGAAGTTAAAATGGTGAAATTTCGCTTGGCTATTATTGCGCAAAATGCCTTTTTCTCAGAGAAATACAGGTGTCTATTTGGTGTCTATCTATCGGTTTTGCTACCAAGGCTATTCATTTGGAAGCTGCTTCGGATTTATCGATGGATGTATTTTTGGCTGCCTTTAATCGATTTATTTCGCGAAGAGGTTGTCCTCACACCATTTTCTCCGATAATGGTACCAATTTTGTAGGTGCGTCGCATGAAATCTCTAGAGATTTTACCACCTTTTTCAAAGAATGCCAGGCTAGGATGTCCCCTAGTCTTGGTTATACTAATTTGAATTGGAAATTTATACTGGCTGGCGCTCCCCATATGGGACGTTTGTGTGTAGCTGGTGTTAAGAGTTTTAAGAGTTTTTGGCAAGAATTGAAGCTTGCCTTAATTCTCGTCCCTTGTGTCCAATGCCGGACAATCCGAGTGAACCTGTCGCATTGACATCAGGTCACTTTTTAATCGGATCGCCTATTCTGGCACCGCCAGAACCATCGATGTTGGATTATCCAGTAAATATCGTTAATCGGTATCGTAAAATTCAAGCTTTAGTCCATCATTTTTGCAAACGATGGAAGGGGGAATATTTGTCCTCTTCACATAAACGTTACAAGTGGTAACATCCACAAAGAGATGGTGAGCCTAAAGACTTGGTCGTTATTAGAAATGAACAATTTCCCGCGACGGCATGGCATTTGGGTATTGTGGAGAAAGTTTATTCCGGTTCCGACGGTCATGTTCGCGTGGCCGATATTCGTACAAAGAATGGGATCGTAAAGCGTCCAATAGCAAAACTTGTCGTATTGCATTAACACTGAAATTTGATATCAAATTTTTAACTAATTTTAATTTTTTTTCTTAGCATTATGGACGCAGTATCTTCTCTATTCAAGGATATCCTCTTAGAATCGGATGATGCGATGGATGTTGAGGAGAATCGTCGGAAGGCAAACATTATTTAAGAAAAACTTCCAACATTGACGTTCCGTCGACATCACCCACTGCTCTTTGCCAATCTGAGGAGATCACTGTGACTCATCAAGTTACATCGGAAAATAAAGTGGAAGCCTCTGACTGGACAAAGCCTTCTCGGTCGCGAAAGTGCGTTATATGCGCGAAGAACCATCCTCTACGGTTTTGTTATAAATTCCGCGATATGAGTGTTGAGCGTCGGCATCGAATGGTCACGTTAGACCGTGTTTGCGCACGTTGCTTGGCGACTGTACATGGTCAATTTGGTTTATTCAGCCTTTTTCTTTAAGTGTTCTTTTTACCTTATATTTTCATCAAGGATGAAAAATCCAGTGAGTTACGGTACTTAAACTTTGTTTTTGGCTAATATTTAACCGTAGTTAATATTTTTATTATTATTATATCTTCAACCACTGGAGGAATAAGGAATTACTTAAAAAAAAGAACAATTTATATATATGTATATGTAGTTCATATATTTTCAAGGTAAATATCTGAAATTCAATAAAGGAGATTTATTATCAATTTTTTAATAAAAGGAAAAAATAAATTAAAGTTTTCTTTTCTTTTTCTGAGTGTTTATATATTGGATTTACGCCACAAACAATATTACTGAACTTGAGAAAGTGAAACAGATGAAGAATAAGCCTGACTATGAATGTGTTTCAAATAAAATTATACTTGATAATTGGAATGTACTAGGCAATGCATTGCTCAGAATCATTAATACATCATTGGAGACGGGTGTTTTTCCAGAAAATTGGAAAAGATCAATGATAACACCGATTGGAAAAGTGCCCAAGACAAAAAAATGTGAGGAATTTCGACCTATATACACTAAACACATATGAGAAAATAATGGAAAAAGTGGTTAAGGTACAGCTTGAGAAGTTCATTGAGTATAACAATATATTATCTGGACAACAATAAGGTTTCCGGAAGAAGCATTCATGTGAAACTACAGTTGATTATGTTATAAGCGATCTAGATTTTAAAAGAGCTTTTGAGACTATTGACAGAGATATCATGATAAAGCAACTGTATATGTATGGAGTAAGAGTGATTGAGCTGGAATGGTTTAGGTCATACCTAGAGAATTGAACACAAACAACAAGATTAAATAGTACTGTGTCTGAGGAAGCGATTAATAATTTCGGAGTACCACAAGAGTCAATTTTGGGTACTCTATTGTTTATATTATATATAAATGACATGCCAAAAATACTGGAAAAATGTAAAGTTGTTATTGTACGCTGATGACACCCTTAAATATACAGTTGCGAACAGTGATGAAAAATGCCAAGAGAACATGAAATATGATGTGCAGAAAATAAATGAGTGGCTTAAAACGAATAAATTAAAATTGAATGAGAACAAAACAAAAATAATGAAGATAAATATGAATTCTGACGAAGTATTTAAAATAAATGATTCTATAATAGAGAAGGTAGAGAATATAAAATACATGGGCTTTATAATTGACAAACAATTAAACTTAAATGCAAAATCGATTATACATGTAAAAAAATTGGTTTCCTGAAAAGAATATATACATATATAACACCATAATAAAACCACACTTCGAATACGGTTCCACTATATTGTATATAACTGCACCGAAAGTCAATTGACAAGAATGCAGAAACTTCAAAATAAAGCGATGAGAGTGATACTAAAGTGCGATCGGTTACAGTTTAATATCTTTATGTTTATTAGAAAAATGAAGAAGGGTGATGTGCCGAAATACCTATGCGAGCAGATAAAATACGTGGGAGAAAGCCAAACATATATGCTAAGAAATGCAGACGTTTTTCGAAAACAACTCATCGGCAGAAAACATTGTTTTATAAAGGTCTACAACTATATAATTTATTACCTTCAAATATTAAAAATGAATTAAATGAGAATGTTTTTAAACGAAAATGTATTAATTTTGTATTATTTAATGATTTGTAGTTTTTAATTGTGATGTAAAATGTGGAAATTTAAAGTATTTTTCATACTTATAAATTTAAAAAAAATAAGCTTTTCTAAAAAGTGATAAACATGTTATTCTGTGATAAACATTATCAAAAGTTTCTGTAAAAGTAACTTCTTTTTTAATAATATGACTAATATTTGAATGCATCTGTGAATTGTTTATTTTTTTTTTTTTAATTTTAACTGATTTATAATTTAGGTATGTATAGTCACTTATATTTTAGTTTAATGTACTTAATTAGCTGTTATAGTTCGTTTGTTTGTATTTTTAATTCAAAAAAACGTATTTTTTGTTCTCAAACTGACCCTTTTTTTTAATACCCTTTTTTGACACTTTAAAATTTACAACGGCAACCCTGAGTATGCAGCAGAGCCCTCTGGTGTTCTGTAAAGAAACATAAGGTGACATATTGCAAATCACAGGGGTGTTAACTGACAGAATTTTTTCTTTTTTTCAAGTGAATACAACATTTTCTTATTCTTTTGCGAACTAAAGTTTATAAATTGTTTATAGAAAGATTATTGGATAAAATTCTTATTACGAAAGCAATAAAAATACGTTTTAATTGAAGGAATTGAAATCAATAAAAATAAGAAAATGGTTCCGTGAGTCATTTACGGAAAATGTTGCTATAGGATGGCCATATAAGATTGTGAGGCCCATACGAAAATAAAAAAGACAGACAGACAGAAAGTGAGAATAAAATAATTTATAAATACGTCTGACACAAATCGAAATAAAAATTGATGCGGACTTCATTTATTTTTTTTTTTATAAAGACAAATTATTTTTCATTTTGTAAAAACTGATATTGTGGACAGACAGTTGGTATCAAGATGATGCTCTCATCGATAAATAATTCATTTGAACAAGACACCCATGACACAGATGCGAATTGTGATGGGCCAGATTTGGATTTTGTTTATGGCGATGTTGATACGTATCAAAATGAAATTGCCGAACTGTACAGTTATACAGAATCTAGTGAGTTTCAACAGAATGTTAAGGCTTTCGAAGATCAAATGGAAATGTACGATTTGCCACCGAATTGGCAAAAGTTAGACCCAAATGCGCAAAGGGGCATTATAATGAAATTAATGGATCAACTGGAGGTTTCAAATCGATCATTCCGTATGCAAGCTGCCCGATGTATTCTGTACTTGGCTCAAGGGTGTTGGGCTGAAGTTCAGTCGGACGAAGAACAGATTCAAATTACAAGAGATAATGTTATTATTTTGTATGAGCTGGGGGTATTCTCATCTTTCATTGACTTGCTAAACATGGAGATAGAAAGCGCCTGTTCGCCAGATATAGTTGCGGTTAAAATTACGAATGTTACGCTATCCGATTCAGCTGATTTGCGGGTAATTTTGTCGGTGCTTTACACAATTACTGAGACGATACGTCATGAGAAAGAAAATGATAGTGAAGACTATCGGAAAATAGCGGAGTCTTTTGTACAAGATATAACTAGTCCTCTGCCAGATGGAGAGCTGTTATCGGTTAAATTACTTAGTATGATAACCCGTTTCTGTAGTGGAGCGGCTCCTCATTTTCCAATGAAAAAAGTTGTTTTGCTACTTTGGAAAATTTCGCTGATGGGTTTGGGAGGCATGGAAACTCTTAAAAATCTTAAAAATGAATATAGAATAAAAGCTGGTTTGGAGCCAGTTACAGAGGATACATTAGAGGTAACAAAGTGTATGCGAGCGAGTTCTCCACCTGCGACAGCAGCCGATTACTTGGATAATCAGAATTTGAAACGTAATGCGTTTAGACGATCTCTAATGAAGCAGAGGTTTTTAGATGAACAAGAACAAATGGATATGGAGTTGACACCTGGTAATGAAAGTGGACCAAATGGGGGTAATAATGGCTCTGGCAATGGAAGTGGTAATGGAGTCAATCAAAATGGTGAGGATGATTATTATCGACCATTTGAAGATCCTTCTTCAAGCACCTCAAGCATTTCTACTGCAAATCCCAACAATCTACCAAGTTATAGTGCTCAACCGTCAGTGCAGGCACCACAGATAACAACTTGTTTGCCATGGACACCAAAAGTGCGGCAAAAGGATATTGATCAATTCTTAGATATATCTCGTAACAAATTCATAGGTTACTCTCTGATTGATGATCATGAAAGTTTAGCTGGTCTACCACAGCCTATACATGAAGGTGTTGAAACATTACGTCGCCATATGTACGTTAGTCTGGCTGATATACAAATAAAAAAAGAAGAAGAAATCGCTCGAAATCCTATTTCAACTCAAGAGGACGAAATTCAAATGACTCCAGCTGAAGTCCTTTATCAGGCTATATTACCAAATTTGCCACAATATATGATTGCCTTGCTAAAAGTACTACTAGCCGCTTCGCCTACTTCAAAGTCCAAAACCGAAAGCATAAATATTATGGCCGATGTTTTACCCAAGAAAATGCCACTTACGGCAACACTGACACTTGATATGGGCCGCCACAAGGAAATTATTGTTAAGGCCGTATCGGCCATTATTCTGTTGTATTTAAAACACTTTAAATTGAAT